>JACXGJ010000124.1:138149-174613 GCA_016801105.1 Esox niger | reverse complement strand
GTGTGTGTGTGTGTGTGTGTGTGTGTGTGTGTGTGTGTGTGTGTGTGTGTGTGTGTGTGTGTGTGTGTGTGTGTGTGTCTAAAAAAAGTGAATACATCACTTGCATTTTTGTAAATATTTGATTTTATCTTTTCCTGTGACAACACTGAAGAAATGACACTTTGCTACAAGGTAAAGAAGTGTACAGCTTGTATAACAGTGTAAATTCACTTAGGGGTGTACTCACTTTTGTTACCAGTGGTTTAGACATTAATAGCTGTGTGTTGAGTTATTTTGAGGGGACAGCAAATTTACACATTGTAGCAAAGTGTCATTTTCTGTGCTGTCACAGGAAAATATCAAATCAAATATTTACAAAAATGTCATAGGTGTACTCACTTTTGTGAGATTCTGTATCTATACACTGAAATGTCAGTTAAACAATTGAGTCGTGACCACCGGACAATCACAGGCCTTTTGCGGACAGTCAACTGGGGTGCAAAAAACACATGGAGGTGCAAGAAAAAATGCTAATTGACTGCAAAAGACTTCAGAAGAATAAAACATGAAGCTACCAGGAACTCATTATCCTCTACTGCCATTATATTCCAGAACTGACATACCTGGAGTTTCCAGAAGTACAAGGTGTCAAGTGCTCAGAGACATGGACAAGGTCAAGAAGACTAAAACATGACCATCACTGATGAGATTTGAAATGTACTGTATAGATTGGGCAAATATATACCTGAAGACAGATTTTTCAAAGGTTTTATGGAGTGACTTGATGGGCCAGATGAATGGGCCCGTAACTGGATCCCTAATGGACACTCGGCACCACTTCAGGCAGGCGCCAGACAGGTGGAGGAGGGATACTGGTATGGGCTGCAATCATTAAGGATGAGGTAGTTGGACTTTTTCAGGTTGAAGATGGACTGAAGCTCAACTCCCAAACATACTGCCAGTTTCTGGAAGATACTTTCTTCAAACATTGTTATAAGAAGTCTTCTGCATTCAAGAAGGCCATGATCTTCATGCAGGACAATGCTCAATCACATGCATCCATGTGATAGCCAGCAAGGTCCACAAAGATGCCCGCATATTGACCTGGCCCCCTTCCTCTCCTGATTTGAAATCTTATGGAGACTTTTTGGGCCCTTCTCAAACATGACATTTAAGGTCTGGGAAGGGAATACACCTCTCAACAGCATTTGGGAGGCTGTGGTTACTGCTTCAGTGAAAGTTGATAGTCAGTTTCTTGAAAGTTGATCAAGGAACTGACAGACTCCATGGATGGAAGGCTCATGACATTTATTGAAAGGAAGGGTGGTTATATTGGTCACTGAATATTTTTGAAAGGACAGCATTTTATTTTGTCATTTTGTTACTTATTTGCTAAACTTACTTTGAAAATTTTGAATAAACATTTGTTTATTTTTGGGAGAAATATATTTTTCAATTAGTTGCCTATTAATTCTTATGTAGATTAAAACTCACTTTTACTTTGTTAAACATTTGGGGTTAAATTATATTTTGAATTGGCTGAGAGCATTGTGATTGTTCAACAATAAAATAGATCTTGAGGTATACGATTTGCCTAATAATTGTGCACGCAGTGACACACACACAGGTGTGAAAGTGTTTGCCCACTTGCTGATTTCTTTGTATGTTTGTCACTTAAATGTTTCAGATCATCAAACAAATTGAAATAGTAGTCCAAAAATTAACACCGGTTAAAACAAAATGCAGTTTTGAAGTTGTCGTTATTAGTAAGGGAAAACTAAATCCAAACCCACATGGCCCTGTATGAAAAAGTGCGTGTCCCTTTACAACTGGCGTGAAATAACGCAGCATTTTAGAAAAAGAACAACATACCAACAGTAAAATGTGGTGGTGACAGTGTGATGGTATTGGCCTATTTTGCTGCTTCAGGCTCTGGAAGACTTTCTGTGGTAAATGGAAACATGAATTCTGCTGTCTACCAAAAAATCCTAAAGGAAAATGTCCGGCAATCAGTTTGTGACCTCATGCTGAAGCCAACTTGGGTTCTGCAGCAGGACAATAATCCAAAACACAACAGCAAGTCCAACTTGAAAACCCTCCAATGTGGCTGAATTACAACAATTCTGCAAGGGTGGGTGGGCCAAAATTCCTCCACAGCGCTGTAAAACACTCATTGCAAGTTATTGCAAACGTTTGATATCAGTTAATTGATGCCAAGGGTGGCCCAACCAGTTATTAGGGTGTAGGGAGCAATCACTTTTTCACACAGGGCCATGTGGTTTTGGATTTTGTTTTCCCATAATAATAACAGTCTTCATTTTAAAACTGCATTTTGTGTTTACTTGTGTAATCTTTGACTAATCTGAATTTGTTTGAGTACCTGAAACATTAACGTGTGACAAACATGCAAACAAATAAGAAATCAGGTAGTGGGCAAACACTTTTTCACACGTGTTAATACATCACTCCTTCACTTGCTTCGTTTGCACATCTTGAATGCCATTTTGAAACTGCCATTTGTACCCGAACAACGATTATCCCAGTTATAACAAACTCTATACTTAATACTTGTGAATTTTCTGCCCTCTATTTGCCTCATTGCACATTTAGTATTGCCATTTGTTCTGCATTTGCCTTAATTGCCCATCTACACATTCCACTGGTCATGTACATATACTTAATACTTGTAAATATGGGAAACAATAACATTTCTAAGTGACCCCAAACTTTCAACCATAGTGTATAGTATAGTGTTTTGTTTTTTCCATCGTTATAGACAATGCTAATACTATTGTATCCCGCAATACACAGTGAGTTATAATCAGTTTCCATAAGGACTGAGTGTTGAACATCATCTGTGGTGCTCCTTGTGGCCGAATAGTGTTTGTGTCTACCTTTAAATATTTTAATGTTAATTCTAATCCTCACTCAGTTCGCTGGCTCACTGAAGGATTTTGTGGAGGAACATGGTCTGCCAGACCTAAAGGTGTGGACCAGCCAGCTAAGAAGGACCATCCAGACTGCTGAGGAGCTTGGCGTGCCCTACGAGCAATGGAAGATTCTCAACGAGATTGATGCTGTAAAATTCCTTAGCATCACAGTGCAATAGAAACCCATAGATTACGTGTTTTTTACATTGTTGAACAATGATTGTCTTTCAATATGATATATTGTATCTCTTAGGGTGTTTGTGAGGAGATGACCTATGAGAGAATCAAGGAAACCTTCCCAGAGGAATTTGCCTTGAGAGACCAGGACAAGTACCATTACCGCTACCCAGGAGGGGAGGTATTATTTACCTTTCTTTCTACAGACATCTGACTTGATCATTGAGACTTTGGTTCATGCGTCTCCTCTCTTCCCAGTCGTACCAGGACCTTGTGCAGAGGTTAGAGCCTGTTATCATGGAGCTTGAGCGTCAGGGCAACGTGTTAGTCATCTGTCACCAAGCTGTGATGCGATGTCTGCTTGCTTACTTCCTGGATAAAAGTGCTGGTATGAACTCCCTTTTTAATAAACAGAAATGAACATTGACAGATGCCATGTGTTTGATATTCAGGGGCTTTAACCAGGATACAAGCCTACAAATACGTAAGTCTTGCTTATTTCTGCATGTTGTAGTGGAAAAGCACATGCTCATATTAATCTAGCATGAAACGGGACAATAATAGAAACAGAATGTCACATGGCCTTTAGTGTTCTGCCAACTCAGGAGCGTAAGTGGTTTGTGACTAAAACAGTATTTTAAAGGCCCGTAAAGCCACAGTCTGCCACAGCTCGCCCACACTGACTGGACAGAACACACCGGATTGTTTCCAGATGTCAGGGAAAGGAAGTAATGCAATCTGAGTTATGATATCATATCATCTAAATATAGTCCTATTTATCTACAGTGCCTTTGGAAAGTTTTCAGACTCACTTTCTTCACGTTTAGTTTTATTGTAGACATAATTTATTATTATTATTTTATTTGCCCTCAGTCTATACAATACCCAATAATGATTAACATCAATTTTTTTAGGTTTCTGCCTGTCTATTGAAATTAAGAACTTAAATATTTAATGTACATACATAAGAATTTTCATCCTCCATTCAGTAGTTTGTTAAAATGCATTAGCAGTGATTGCAGCTTCAAGTCTTCACCAGCTTTGCACACTTGGAGTCGAGTCAAGTTGTGAGTAATCAAACTAGCAAGTCACTGTCCCAATCGGGACTCCGGGAAATAAAATAAAAGATTGTAAATTAATAATCAAATTATAAACATCATCATAATCTGGCACACGCACAAAACTGCCTTGCAACTGGTGGCTGACAATCCGTCCTCAGCGCCCTTGGTTGTATCAGGAATTTAAATGCAGATGCCCATTGAGTGATTGCACGACATACTGTAAAACAACTGCAAAACCTAGTAACTGACGGACCAGCCAGTCACCTTGTTCCCTGGGGTGAATGAGTTATTGTTGTTTAAAAGTCAAATGTTTTGATGACTTCTCATTTTATTCATTTTTATTCATTTTATAATTCAAAATGTGATTAAAGAATTATAAACCAATATCTTTAATATTTTATACATCCAGAATGCATGTCATAAAGGATTCATCATATAATGTAACAAATGTATTTGATTCTATGTTGTAACACTGATAAATTACAAATTGGAAGGAGGGATGGTAAAAAGATATTTTGGGTCAGTAAGTTTTTAAATAAATGTTTTACATTGAGCCCTGATCCCATAGCATAATGCTGCTGCCACCACCATGTTTCACATCAAGTATGGTGTTCTCAAGATGGTTTTAGGCTTTTGCCAAATATAGCGCTTAGTGTTGAGAACGAAAAAAGCAACATTTTGGTCTCGTCGTATTATCTTCCACTCAGACTCTCCCACAGTCCAAGATTTGATTTTAGGTTGTTTTTTTCTTCATCAACGCCATTTTTTGCCGCTATAATGAATTCACTTTAGGTGGACCAACCTGGCATTTGTTTTAGCTCAGCCATGGATGACTCCTTTAGAGTTGTTGTAGGCCACTTGTTGGCTTTCCTGACTAGTGCTCTTCTTGCTTAAATACAGTTTTTGAGGTTCACCTGTTGTAGATCGATTCACAGTCATGCCTTGTTCTATCAATTTCTTTATTATGGACGTTGCACTCTGGGGAAATATTCAGTGCCTTGTAAATGTTCTAATATCCTACCCTTCATTGAGGCTTTTGAAGAACCTTCTGGATTTTCTCTAGTTTTTGTTAGAACTTGTGCTAACAAACTTTGGAACTTCCCAGACACATGTGTATTTAACTTGGAATATTTTATCTAAGATGTGTAAAGACAATCGTTTCCACCACAGCACATTGTGTCATAGCAAAGGGAGTGAATACTGAAGCACACCATTTTATTTTTATATTTGTGCATAAAACAACTTGGCCACCATGAAAAAAAGACAATGTGGGTGTTGTCTGGCACAAATCAATATGTCAAGGAATATGTGTCATGCCACCAATTCCCAATGCTGAAAATGTACATGAAGAAAATTCATATTGACCAAATGATAGTGCATTAGATGTGTATTTCTCTTGATCTGTTTGACTAACAAGCTCAGGGATGAGTCTTTTAACCACTGCAATTACTCAGACACCACTAAACCAATTTGGACCAAATTTGATGAATCACTTGTATTGTCATTGACACTGTGGATACATTTGCACTGAGTGGCCCTGGTGGGCAGTGTCATTTGTGGGGATGACATGTTTACTGTTGCCTTGTTCTCAGTTAATTGTGTCAAGCTTGTTTCTTTTCTCACAGAGGACCTGCCCTACTTGAAGTGCCCCCTTCACACAGTTCTAAAGCTCACCCCTGTGGCCTATGGTAGGATATCTCTTCCATGACAGCATGATCTTTGATATCAGCTCCTCTCTCCTCCCTCTGTCAAGGTAATGAAGATGTTTTTTGTCCTCTTTCCTCTCTGCCAGGTTGTAAAGTAGAAATGTTTGACTTGAAAGTGGAGGCTGTGAACACACACCGGGATAGGCCATTAGTGAGTTCCTGTCCTTGCCATATCTCTGTTCAGACTCATGTGACTTCTTTACTTGATAGGTGTATTTCCCATATCCCTCTGAAGTGGATAATATTTTTTTTTTTCATAGCCCTCTCTTGGGATCAAGGTCTTACCACTGATCCAAGAACTTTCCCTCATGCGTCAGTTTGATAAACTACAAAAAAAAACGTAGTCATTACCATCTGGTTAACCTAGAGGTGTGTGATTTGATGAATTTTATTTAGTAGTGACCTTGTTCATATGAAAACCAGAGCATCATGTCCCAACCAGAGCATACTTATTTAATTTAATCTAATGAGGAGATTCTGTCTTTGTCTTGATTATTCTGTGGTATTAACAACCCACGCAGTCTCACTGCATCCAAATGTTTTGAGACAATGTCCCTGATGTTGTGGAGTCTCGTAAACATGACCAGTTACAGGGTTTCAATGAGCAACGCCCTGCTAAATGAAGAGTAACTTGTCAGGCAAAAAGAACCATAACACTGCCTTTATAGTGCCGTTGTTTTATATCTATATTGTTTTCACAAGAAGTGGAGAACTTGCAAGGGGCCCATACAGGCCAATCTACACACACTTAAAAACATTTTGTCTTAGATCCAGTTGCACCTTCTCTTTCCTTTGTCCTATCTGACCAGGAAAAAATATGTAATGACATCGTTCCTGTCACATTCCTCCGGAGGAATAGTTTCACCCCCCTGTCCAGTCACGACCAGGTGAAGCGGCCGCGCCTGTACAGCGCTGGTAACCCACCTCAATCCCGACGGCCCCTGGCCCCCTTCCTACCAGGCATTCAGTCCTCAGAGGACCCTGAGGTAGCCGAGATGACACAAAACCAGGTTAGTTTTGTCTTTCCATGCATGAATGATGTCCCTCTCTTTAAATGTGTTGCTTATGCCCTTGAACTGGAACTTTACATTTGCCACAACTGTGTGATTATACTGCAATGCTGCTGCAAGGTGACATCTCCTGGAGCTAAACATTGACATTCTAGTTGTTGCTAAAGTCTGCTTGATTCCAACTTTCCTTTCAGAGGGAAGTTGTGGAACATGACTGAAAGTTTAGTTTCTAATGACAGAGTAAATTGTGTCTTTTGATTGACCTCACCTTCCTCTGTCTGAGCTTGTGTAGTTTTAAGCACAGCTTTGCCTGTGAGGTAATTTTCCCCCTCTTTCTTCCTCCTAAGGAGTCTCTTAAGACCTTCAGCCAAGGAGACTCAGATGAAGTTGTCCACAGTTGAAGATTGAGAAGGGCGTCTCCACTACCACACATTCTTTCTACCTTTAGACCTGGGTTCAAATACTTCTTGAAAACCTATAAATGTATTTACTATTTCATTTGGCCTGCCTTGAGCATGAGACAGACCTGTTATAACTTGCAACTTTGAATTCAATTGCAATCGGCAAGAGCTATAAAGAATTCGGCAACAACTAAAATATTTTAAATGACTTCAAGTAGTATACTACTCCAGTTCTGAGGGAATCACCGACTAGTGCTCCAGCCTGCTTCATACCATGCCCTCCTTACAAGTTGGATTTTCAGGCACACTTCCTACAATAACAAATGGTCATTGTTGTTGTAATGGCCAGAATGTTATACAGTTGTTCCAATCCGTTTTCAGAATTAGTGGGGTGGGTGGGTAAAGAGAAATTATAAAACCAGGTATATATGCCCTTTCAAACTTCCTGACCTAACATATAACATTGTATTTACTGTAAAGACAAATCTGGAATGTTTAAAAGTCGGCATCCTATCGCATATTTGTTTTGGTAGATTTTTGTGTTTTAGTAGATTTAACATAGTAACTTCATGAAGAGGGTAGCCACCTCCTTAAAAAAACTAAGCACTGACTACCACTGTACACTGTCTTACTCTTTTGTGAAATGTCATATATATATTAGGGATCTTAGCTGGGCAAAGTTAACCAAAAAGTTAATTTCCTTAATCGTTAATCAAGAAGTTAACCTAAGTCTAATTACTCATCAATGCGAGGCAACGTAAAGTGGTGTTGAAGTTACTCCATTTTTGGATGGACACGCCCCAGCATAACAATGAATAGCCGATCCATTTCACAGATACTAGAGACATTCTTTGTTGGCCAATCACAGGTGATGTTTACAACACACGCATAGCTGCTTGCAATTATTGCGAGGGTCCTCAAGTTTTTTTTTTCCACTCTTGACAGTCATACTGAAGCATTGAGACTAGTGCGCACTCTTGTTCCAGAGAAATACTGTGGACCGACTTTTTGTGGAATTATTACTTTTCTTTTTTTTTTTTTTAAGGAACCCTCTTTCTGGGATACAGTGGAAGTGAATGGGGCAACTGATATAGCATTTGAATATATATGATACATACATTTTTCCTTAGAACAGAAGGCCAGGGTATATTGCTATAGGTCTCCGTATGTTCTCCAGATTTCTGTTTCTAAAACTAGCACTGTATCAATGGTTATTTTCTACATGAAACCAAACTGTTTTTCGTAAATTATGGACTACCTCAGAACATTTGTAAACGTCTGCACTTGTGCTAACAGTGCTGTTAGCCTATATTACCCTAAAAAGCATGCACAAATGTGTACATGGAAAATCCACCAAAAATAATTGCACCTTAACTGTAAACAGTTTTAGTATAGGCTTATGATAATATAACTACTGAAGTTTGTAGCCAGCAAAGATTTTGTCTAACCTGACAGAAAAGGCATGCATGGATGTGTACTTCGAAAATTCACCAGAAATTGTCACAATATAACCTTAAAAAAGTGAAGGTTGTATCCAGCAAAGTGTTTGTCTATCCGGGAACAAATCCTAATGAATAATTTATTTTGACTGTGACAACATTCAAATGGGGGCCTATTGTTTGCAGGTCTGTGTCTAACCACTACGCTATTTAACATGGGGTTCTCAGTCAGTAAGAGATATTTGATATTTTTGGCCAGCCCTGCGTACTCGGTCTGGCAAAAAGGCCCCAAGGTTTAAAGACGGCAAACATTTCCTTTATCTTAAACGTTAAATCGTGAATGAAAATGTTACTTTTGTTAATTACCAATTAACGGATTAAGCTATTTGTGCCTGTTACGGTAGTGCGTCCACGGTTTGGTATGTATCGCGGTTTGTGGGTAACAGTATGGTTTCATTATGAATGACATCATGTTCGAAGTGTTTCCACTCGAGTACCGGACAGTGGCAAAGCAGTGCTTGCAGATTGGCGTTTGTTTACGGTCCTTTTTCCTGTGTCAAATATAAAAATATACCTAGTAGAATATCTTTTTTGAGCATTCCCATACTTAACCAGACTTGTGATTCTTTAAGTTAGACTAATCCTGAAAGACTACCACAAAGGATTTTACAGTTCAGCTCAGGGATTCATGTTAATTAGTCAGATGTTACTGTCTAGAGTTGCAAAGCTACCAGAAATGTACCAATTGTATTTGAATCCTCTGTAATTTTGTTCTTTGACAAAATATATGGCAACCATGGTAACATTGGGTATATATACTTGAATAACGTAAAACAGTTGTATTAATACAGTAAAGGGATAGTTTGACCTATAATAATATTTGGGTGAAATTTCGCATACCTCTTAAAATGCACCCAGTATCATTTATCACAACAAGCCATTATTCAGCTGGAATTAGCATTATTAGCATCGTCCAAATTCATGAATTGAACATATGTGTCCCGAGCAACAAAAGCTGGAATTTAAACAGAAACCTTTTCCACATAGGTCAAACTATCCCTTCAATGGGTTGCAAATTTAGTCACCTTTCATCTTATTACTGATGTCCTTACAAAAAATATTGTAGTTTAACAGCAATTACTGTGTATCTGTATTTCTCTGTCCGTATTATTCTGATTGCCTCATAGATTAACTGTATGTTTAAATTGAAAATATTCACTAAATTGGTGTTTGACCGTTAAACGAATGTAAAACCTAAAGTCCCCAAAAAGCTAATAGATTACTGGTAAATTGCTACCGTTTCCTGGAATTTCCCCCACCCCTTCCAAATCCCCACAAAATAGTAAAACTTTTGAATTTCATCCCTACAAGGTAGATTTTGTTTAGCTTGTCCCAAAAAGGAAATTGTCTATTTTCTGCTTAATTTTTAGGTTTAGAGTAAAATGTACTGTTGGGTTTAGTATTAGAATAGGGGTAAGGCTTAGGAATTAGTGGCTTATGGTATTGAAATTAGCATTAGACGTTAAGACTAAGATTTGGGGGGGTTTGGTCTCCGGAAGGATAGAAAAAACGACTTGTCTGTATATAGATACCATTTTACTCTCTGTATTATCCAAATTCTTTGCATTATAGATGCATCCATTACACTTCATATAAAATGCCAACAATATTTTTTTAGAACTACTGTAATAGTACTGTTGTTATGTAATGCTAAATCCTTTGAATATTTATTAAGTATTTCTGCTATAATATCTGTATGATTTTTAAATTGAGTAAAATCACAAAGATGATTAACTTCATAAAGACAGTTGATAGTGAAAGAGTAAACTCAGTGCTGCTCTGAAATGCCTCTGTGCCTGTGTTTACACATTACTTTTAGGATTATTTTGGGACTCTTATTTAGCTACTGCCAGAAACAGCAGCTTCTTTTCTTGGGGACCACAAAAAGTATGACATAAGAAAAGGTCAACAAACCGGTACTGTAGTGAGAAAAATTTACATTAATCTAAAATTGCATGCCCAGACTAAATACACTGAAAATAACAATACATCAATGGAGTACATACATATATTTAGACATATCCCTCAGGAAGAAAATGTCCATATGGCTAAGATGATAATACATTGAAATCTTATGTTTTAGTTGGAATGCAAACTTCCATTGTCTATGATGATTTAGTTATCCAATCCTGTGCCTATGGTTGAATCCATCCCACTGCTCTTTCAGCAAGTTTTTGCACACTTTCCTGTACAGTAGTGCATAAAAATGCCCGAAAATGTATATTTACAAAAAAATTACTTCTAGTTACATAAACGTTGCAATCTATTGCTGAGAATTATGTCTAAGCAGGCCTTGATATTCCACACTTGTTGTTTTGCAAACAATAGCAGTGGTGTTGACAGTGGGCATGATAATCAACACCCCACATGCCAACATGACTCCCATGGAATCAATCATACTTACCAGCACACTCCCTCCTTGAGCTGGTCACATACTGCCCTGCTTCTCTGGATATAAAAGTATACCCAAAGGCATGCTGTTGAGGCTCTCACAAGACAATGTTCTCATATAAATAGGTCATGTACATGCATGTAAGAGAACAAGCTCCTGAAGGATATTCTGGCTGTTAGACACAACTGGAATGTTAATCTGATGTCAAAAAATTGCTCATGGCACTTGGACTTGACTTGGTTGTTTGTTATAATGTGGTCAAATGTGGGAGAGGATTTCCTGTTTATTTGCGTTCAGCACAACTCTCTGGGAAGATCTTAAAATCACACTCGTTCCCATCTTACCACTCATTGGAGGAGAAAGACAGAAACTGGCTATGTGGCAACAGGGAAGTAACTTAGGTCCCATAATTACTCAGACCTACAACATAAGCTTTTAGCTACCTAGAAGTCACAATTGCTAAACCCCATAATTAAGATTGGTTGACTGTTGAGGTTCCCCAGGTCACTACTGAGATGGGTAAATCTGCAATTAGTTATAAAGCACCGAATGGCTGGAATGTAATACGATACATCTTTACAATTTGACGTGTTAATTGGGGACTTGGTTGTGGGGAGGAATCTAATGTTTTTTTCCTGGGGGGCTTGTGATGTGTTTTACTGTATTGTTTATACATTTTTAAATGTTGTATTGAATTGTATATGTGATGTGTTATGCAGAGCTGAAATAAATTACTTGACTAAAAAGATTTTTAAATAGGTCAAATTTTATTTAGAGAACTAATGAAAGAATTGTTGATGTTTTAAGTTGAAGGTGGAACATAAATTCTTTTTATAGACTGCTCTGTCACTGAGGAAACACATTTTTTCTTTGTCTATATGGTTTCTTAATTTCTGTTTTTGTAAGCTGCTGGTTATCATGCATCTACCTTTCACACCCTTGTTTTTGTATCTGTAGGCATTTTCCACAGGATTGCCAAAGGCTGCATCATGCCACAACAGAAGACACCATTTACCTTAACCAATACTTTAAGGTGTGGAGACATTGTAATGGAATTTTATGAGTCACATAGAAACTTGCATTACTATGTATGTAATTGGCAAAATCTTCAGAAACTAATTGGTTTTGCATAAACATGATTCATTACTGAAGGTCCCTGACTGCACTTTCTCAACCAAGTACATACAATACATTTGTACCATTCATATGGACATCAATCCTTTATTTGGAACATTACATTATTACAGACAAATGGCAAGTCTATACTAATAGTTCAGCTCTACTAAAACTGGGTGCCATAAAGTGAATAGGGCTTTTCAACCGTGAGTAAACTAGGTGGAATCTAGGTAGGTAGCACTGCCAGTGTCACCTCCGTCACATTTTCTAAAGCATGGACAGAACACAGGGTGTGGTGACATAACATCTTAACAATGCAGTGGCATTATCAGTTGCTTCACTGGTTTTCAATGGGCAGTAGTTAAGACATTTCTAATCCCACTGGGAGTGCAGCCTTTGTGGACCAGTAGGTAGGCTTTTTCCCTGGTTTGACTAGTTAGTGAGGTAACATGTCAACCACCATTACATCAAACTCTGTCACACTTGTGTAATTGTATGTTACAGTCAGATGGAAATTCAGCCATTTCTACTCAACTGACATTGAATTTTGTTTTGCTTCAAATACATTTTTATTGAACAAAACAGTAATGTGAAATTCCAACCCCTGGAAATGTTTTTGTTTTTCACACATTTGGATACATTAATGTAATTTTCACTTTGACAGTGTTTACTGATAGAGTTTACCTAATTTAACAAATGACACAATGATTACATTTAAATTATTGATTCATAAAAGATCAACAGGAATGCATTTCCGTAGTGCAGAAAAAATAGGTATACCAACTTCAATAGTTGGTTAGGCATGCTTTGGCTGAAATTATTTAATGTAGCTTTTTCTTATAACATATGTTTTTATATTTGAGGACTTACTTGCATGCAAAGCACATTTCAAGTCCACCCACCCCATTTTTATTGAATTGAGATCAGGACTGAGACTGGATCAATCCATTACCCTCCATGTCTTTAGTCTAGTCTAGCTTGGCTCGGGCGTTTTGGATAATAATCCTGAGACTTCTGCAAGCATATTTCAGACTGCTCTTTGTCTGAATTTGGTGGTTCCTATGTAGATTGGCAGTGTTCTGGAATTTTCTGTCACACAGTGGAATGATGAACTTTGAATTGCTTGGAAATGGCTTTGAAATCACTCCCAGTCTCATAACCATCAATATGTTTTTTCTCTGAAGGCCTTGGATGTCTTCTGATCTTGATCTGTGTTTCCACTCACACATATGGTTGAAACAAAACCAGTCGAAGGTTCTTGTCTTTATGGAAGCCTGGACTCTCCCAAGCTACATTTTCAGGATTTTCAAAAACCTGTATTGGTGCAGCTAATTCTTATTTTAGTAATTGTATGTGATATTTGTTGTGATAACTTTTTCCATAAGGAAATTGCATTTCTGATTAACTTCGAAGTCTTACATTTTGTGTAAATTGTAACCAGAATTGGGCAAAAATATAATTATGCCATTGATATTAACCAGAGCCCCTGTTAGGTTGGGAGACACGAGTGGGCCCAGCTGGGCAGGCAGGCAGGGCGAGGCAGGCAGGGCAGCGGGTAGGCAGAGCAGGTGGGCTGGCAGGCAGGAACAGGTGTTGGAGGACCGGGTAAGGTGGGTCTTGGACCAGAGGGGAAAAACAAGGTTAACAGGGACAATTGAAATAGGACTACTCACGTCAGGTTTGTAGAGGCCTTGACCATTACTACCAAGTAGTGTATAACAACGACCTAGCAGCAGGCGGACGGAAACCAGGGTACTTGAAGGCAGGCTGATGAGGGAATGAATTACAGGTGTGGAGACTTTAGGGGTAGTGGAGAAAAGCAGGGCTGGAATACAGGAGTCCGGATCCGGTTCCTAAACATACATGGACAGACTGGGGAGAGGAAGAACCTGGCCCGGACTAAGAGGAGGCGGATGTGGAGGGTGTGACAGCCTCTAGACCACTAGAAGCAAAACTGACCCAAATCATCAATGATTCACCACCATATTTTTCTGTGGATATACAGTACTTTTCCTTGCATGCAGTCCCCTTTGGTTTCCCCCAAAAATTTTTGTCTCAACTGACCACAACCCATGATTCCAGTTGTATTCCCGATAACACTTAGCACAGTTCATGGGCTGCTATTTGTGTGTTTGGCTCAATAAGGCTTCTTTCACGCAACCCTTTTAAAGACCATGTTGACATGGATGTGGCATCTAACATTTTATTTTTATGACTTGATGACCCCAAGATTTCACTAGACCTCTTCCTCACCCCCTGATACAGACATGTATACGTAAACACTTCTCTTTAAGATGTGCATTATGTTAAATACATTGTTTTATTGAAAACTAGGGACAGTGCTTTATTGGAAGTTAAGTTATTTCTCCCCTCAATTACCACAATGACTGACAGCATCCCTATTTAGTTGTGATGAATTTCATCATGGCAACTTATAATGTGACTCAGTAGTGTGTATGGCCCCCACGTGCCTATATGTACTTTGACAATGTCTGGGTCCAAGTTCAAACGTTTTTTTAATCATTTGCAATAAGTTATGGAAATCACATTTTTGGTTTTCCAACTCCTGTCAGTGCAGTTAAAAGCTTCTGATGAGACGGTGGATGGTGTCCTGGGACAGTAGTCTCCAAACCTCTTCTGGGCCCCCCCTAGCCATTCTGGCCAACTCTGCCAATCGAACTGCAGGGTGCTGAGGTGTGAACACAAGTCCCACTAGAGGGTGTCACTGCACCTTGTCACTTTAATTTGCACCAAAACAAGTGACATTGATTCACAATCGCTTATGCTTTTTGACTGCACAGATTGATATCCCTGAAATTGTATTGACTTGGTGTTATACTGTGATGATTGTTTTCTATTACTTTTTGAGCAGTGCATTGACAATTTTTTTTCTGGTTGGTGTGAAATCTTTAAGGATAATATAGGCAAGACTCTACCCTAGGCAAGACAAAAAAATGCTGCACCCCACTGTGCCCCTCCACTAAAACATTTCTGGGGCCGCCCCTGACAATTTATTTATGAACGAATAGAAACTATAGATATTCGTCATTACTCTCATTTACTGAGATGCATCTACAAATGATTTTTTTATCACAGATACAAAGCAGTATACGGTCTCATACATAAGGCCTATCAGCCATTCCGGATTCAAAGCACCCGATTAACAAGAAAGCAATAACGCACAAGGGAGTGTGGTATATTGTGCACGGCGGAGTGCCTATACACAGCTCGGTTGTTTGCCATATGTCACCAACCCACATGAGATGCCTTATTGCTGTTATGAACCAATTACCAATGCATTTAGACCAGTAAAATATTGTCATAGCACGACTGTGAAGACTGACGATCGAGTGACCGAAGTGAAATCAAACGTAGCCTTTATAAATCGTCTGCTTACATTTTATTTTAAGTGTAACCCCAACCCCCTATTAACCATGTTAATCCCACGATTTAGCAGGTTCTAAACGTAAATTATATTTTGACAAGCAACAGAATAGTTTTTCCAACTATTCTGGCAGTGGCAGTGGGATCTGAATTGCAGATGTGGCTGAATTCAGTGAAGACGCAGGAAATGTTAGATTTTTTTGTCTTCCCTTTTCCCCCGACTCGATGAGCACATGATTCAAGAGTATCTGACACTTTTTGAGCAATCTGAGTATGTAAGAAGCCTATTAATAACAGGTCAGCGAAAAAAACTCATTTAGGATTTATGGTCTATTGCCTACAGCCTACCACCCAGTAGATGACGCAAATAAACAGGTTACGTAGGCTATAGGCAACTATAGCCACCTCCCCTTCAGCTATAAAAAACATACCCCGATAGTATTTTTTACAATTACGATTTCACCTACAACGCGGTTGAAATTATGAATCTGGGTTATTATATTGTGTTCTTTGTATCTGTTGGCATACACGTCTCAGGTAAGATTATACTTTATTCGTAAACAGAACAGTTCGCAGTTTACTTTAACACTGACAATAATGTGTAGGCGATAAGCTGAACGCTGTGATTAAAATTGACACTGTTGGTGTTAATTATTGGTTTGTGAACAGCAGAAGCTTCATCAACATGTGGTGCGCCACCGTCCTATCCACACACTAAAGTCGCGGATAAATACATTCAACGAAACAAATACAGCAATGGAGAAAAAGTCCTTTATAGATGCGCAGAGGGCTACACAGAGTCCAGAGGCATTCGCTCCATCATGTGTGACGATGGGAAATGGACACGGTTAAACCTGAAGTGTGAAAGTAAGCAATATCTAAATAAGAACATGCACAAGCATACATTTTATGTAATTATATCAATATTAACTGTCTCTGTGTCTACATTTGATCTTACGGGATTGCATTGTGTTTATTGGGACCTGTTGTGGTTGCATATGAACAACTTAGCCTTAAGGGGAAAACATCTACGTTCACCCAGTAGGCCAACATTACCTTGGAAATAATTTCGCGGAGTTCATTATTCCAAGGTAATGCAAGGGAGGTGTTATCCCTACACATAGCACCTTATAACAGCAACGTAAGCAAATATTACTAGTAGAAATGTATTTTATATTTACCTGTTTTATTAGTGAATTAATGTTTTTTGTAACAGGTGCGACCTGGTCGTTCGTCCTATTAGTCCTTATTTATAACTACATGTTTCATTATGTAGCAGCCTAAACAGGCAGTAATTTAGTGAAGGGTCGGTATTTAAGTTAATATTAGTAAATGGGTGTTTGTTGTGGTTTGTTCCTTTTAAAAATTGTCGCTGACAATCTTATTCCATAAATTTGTTTTATAAAATATTTAATATTATATAATATTTGGACTTTATGGAACAGTACTTGACGTTTGTCCTTTAGCCTATTCCTTTCATACATTTCCCTTATTAATTAAAACGCTAATGAAAAGTATGATTTCAGTATCTTTACAGATAATTGGAATGAATCCCCCCTTGTAGACACTAAAAACCTAAGCTGTTTGTTGAAATACATCATTGTTGCTGAGTCAATCGTTTATTATTCATCCAATATGGAATCTGAGTTTATTATTCTGTGTAGTAATGCACTAACTGGTTGAGTAACAGAGAACTTTAAATTGCACTCTTCAGGGTTGTAGAGTTGAGAATACAACAATTTACAGGAGAGAATGTCTGTTTTGTGTAGCTAACATTAAAAAGAATGCATTGTACCTAAGAACAGCTCTTAGTCATGGTATATTGGCCATATACACCACACCTCTAGGCCTTATTTCATATATATGAACTCTTTCTTCCCAATTCTTCCCATTTAGTTTGTTTTTTTGTTGGCACAAACAATCTGAATTCCTTGGTTACTCTGCTGTTCCCTAATGTGTCTTCTCTCATAGAGAAAACGTGTGGATCTGCTGGGGAGTTATTCAATGGATACTTTAATTATACAGAGTCTTTTTTGGGGGACAAGGCCTATGCAGTTTGCAATGAGGGGTAAGTGTCTTGAATATAAATAATTACTCCTGTAGCCTGGGCTTAAATCCTTTCAAATACTGCCACAGGTTTACACTGAAGGGGTTGGAATACAGAACATGTAAGGACTCTGTCTGGATTGGAGAGATTCCCACATGTGAAGGTATGCAACATTCAAATAGAAATCATACAGTAATATGCAGCGGTATGGTTTGACCCTTTTTAACTAAAACGTATAACACTTCCTAATCATTATTTAATTGGTCCGGCTATATGAAATACGAGAACGGCGTGAGAATGTAAGCATTACACCAAGATTGTGTTGTTGAGACTACGCCGTGTTGGCCTTGGACATTCTGTCTGTTATTTTCCCATTATCAAAAAAATTGGATCATCATAGAAACAACAATAACATTTCAAATGTTCTCATTCTAGAGGGAAGGGAACCACAAAAATCCCCAGCAGATATCACTTGCCCTTATCCTTCAGTGGCCAACAGCATGGAGCTGAGGGAGACTGTCTCAGTGTACAGGGTCAGCGACTCTGTAACCATTGTGTGCACTGAGAGTTTCCTCCTGACTGGAGACAAACAGATCACTTGTGGACCAGACGGCCAGTGGCAGCCCCAGCTCCCACAGTGTCTGCCCTCTGTTAAAGGTGAACTTCATCCTGGTTATCATGAAGATTGACAGTCATAAAGCCCAACATCTCTTAGGGATGTCCACATTCTATTATTACAGGGTTGCCTTGATTATTGAGACTAAAATATGAATTTGTCATTTCTATGAGGTGCTCTGTATTTGTAGGGTCTGGCTGTCCAACATATCTAGACCAGCGCCAATGTTATCTCCCTTCTACTTGTTTATTTTTTCTTTTAGATGTCTCTTGTACTCCTCCCAATACAAAGGGAAAAAGTAAATCCACAGTAATCAGTGGCCTTAAAGCAGTTTATAGACCTCAAGACGCTTTATCCTTTTCCTGCACTAATGGTTATCATTTAAATGGATCAAAAACTGTTACATGTGGGCTTGATGGAAAATGGACTCCTCCACTTCCAAATTGCACACGTAAGTATCCTGACACAATTAGGAGAATTGATATACATTATACAGACATACCTACTGTAACTTTATTGTATAATGCTTCTCCTCTGTTTTACCTATTATCTTTGATAGTAATCAAGTGCCCTCCATTAAAATTAATAAATGGTAAGACATCGACCAACCTCAGAAGACCTTACACTGAGGTGATCATAACCTGCCATAAAGGACACATGCTTAAAGGTGTGGACCGCATAGTTTGTTCACCATTGGGGAGATGGATGGAGGAGATTCCATTGTGTGTGCCAGGTAAATTATTTATATTTCTCTCATTATGTAATATACTAAGCCTTTTCTCCTACTTTATTCTTTGTATTGGCTTGTACATCTTTCACATGACCTACAACCTTCTTTCACCTTTTAAGTTACCAGATTCCATTCTCATTTTTATTTATTGTATAGAATAAGTCTAGCAAAGTTCATGTTTTGCTGCTATTTGATTATGATTGACATGCATATCTGTTGTATATCCAGTGGGAAGACGGCCTCAAATACTGATTCAAGCAGAAGTGACCTGCCATGCTCTTATGCATTGCTGATATAATTTCTGTTGTCAAAATGGTCCATTTCACTCTCCTTTAGGCACATGTGGAGTGCCACCGTACTACCCCAACAGACATCTTTCTCCAAGCTACCTAACACAGACAAACTTTAGTCTTGGTGCCCGGGTCCGGTACAGTTGTGGCATTGGATACATAAGAGTGAGAGGCAATCATTATAGTACCTGCGTCATGGGGAAGTGGACGCCCTTAACTCTGAGATGTGAATGTAAGAAACCATTCAAATAAATATTAATGATATTTCATAATTCATGAGAAGTATGTGTACAGTGTGTTTGGAAATGAAATAATGACATAAAAATGCTGCAGCACTGAGTCTTACGTAACTTCGTTCCCAGGAGATTTAGGCGGAAGTTGTCTAGGAGTGAGATTACCCCATAAATAGCGTGTTCAGGTTTCCCTTCCTTGTTCAGGCGCTAGGTGGCAGCACAACCTTAGTCTGTAATACTGTATCACTGATAGTGAAGATTTATGCATTTCTGGGCCTTCGGAGAAGTATCTTTAATACGTTTCCTGTCCAAAGGCAAATCTTGTGGATCTGCTGGAGAGATTGATTTTGGTCATTTCGTCTACACTGGTGTGGAGTTTGGAGACACAGCCACTGGGGTTTGTAATGAGGGGTAAGTACTCTTATGAAAGGGTATAATTTCTGTCAAGGCTACTCTGAACTTAACCTCTTTGCAGTATACAAATGGAAGGATACATTGTCAGATTGAATAACTTTTTTTATGCATTTAATTTTAACAGGTATCAGCTGGTTGGACAGAATGAAAGACATTGCATGAATGATGGCTGGGATGGGCGTGTTCCTGTGTGTGAACGTAGGCCATCATACTCCTTTAGCAGATAGGCTACTACACCACGCAGTGTTATACCAGGCTTATAGTTACATTTCTGTCATTTGTGTTGCTTTAGTTTATATTTAGAGCAACTTACAGTAACAATTCGGGTTAAGTACTTTCCTTTCCTTAAGGGCGTGTCAACAACAGTAGTTCACCATGTCTGCCCAGAGATTTAATTCAGCTGCCTTTCAGTAACTGGCCCAGTACTTTAAAGGCACACTGTGTAGAATCCTGCGTGTAATGTGTACAAAGCAATTCAAGTAATTACTACAGATGTCTTCTGGTCACTTGTTCTTGTATTAACGCTGGTAGTGCAGAAAAACCTAAACCAGAAAGCTGTTGCTCTTATGTAAAAGCCGTCCCCTGTTTTATAACATCACTGAACATCCAATATTGTCACCATAATCTTTTCAAAATTAATGTAATGTATATTGCATAAATGTGAATTGAATGTGTTGGTATCTTTCAGCTGTTCAGTGTGTTGATCCTCCTGAGGTCATAAATGGAGAGATGAATGGCAATTTGGAACCACCTCACATGTACAGATCTGTGATTAGTTACCGGTGTCGCAAAGGGAAACTGATTGGAGCAAGTGAGATCTACTGTACCAAAGACGGAACATGGAGTGCCCCACCTCCTGAGTGCATAGGTTCCAAATATATTTGTAACTTTCTTGTTCCCTTTAGAAAACTTGAGCCTACACAGTCCTAATGCACTGCAGCCTATTGGAAGATGTATATAGTAAAATTGGGGTATCCTACTGTTATTTTGTTTGATCAAAATAGTCAAAAGAAAATAGTATGTCCTTTATGTAGAACCAATTCTCAAGGAATTAATTTTTAGAATTGTCTGACAATGGTCTAACAGAGGGGACTCATCTAAACTGACATAATGGAAGGGATATTTAATCTGAAAACTGTTGTCGGCAGAGAGGTTTGAAAGAGAGCATTGTTATTAATCCATTACCTTTCACTGCCTGATGTCGTTGAGCTGGCCAAAAGTTAATTCCACCAAAACAGGCAGAAATGTTTGTTCTTACATTTGAAAATGAATTATCATAATTTACGTAGAAATACAGTACTGGGCCCTGCAGAATCAATTGCTCTGCAGCTAAATATGACATATTATAATATAGCAACATTATTATATATTAAAATACAACAATATAGGGTGTGTAAAATCAATCAAAAAGTCTGTCAGCATTTTTTGTTGTTTATTAGTTTTAAACAAAAATCCTCTTGAATCTGACTTTAAATTGAATGAATATTGTTAAAATATTTTAAGAACTAATTATTGTATTAAAAAAACTGCCAAGATAACAGTTCTGAGTCATCACCTATACCCTTTAACATCCTTTGTTTACAGACATTAAATGCCCATATCCCAGAGTACAAAATGCTCGAAGGATAGGAGGAATAACACAGCCTCTTGTGTTTGGTGACACCTTGACATTTGTCTGTTATTGGGGCTTTGTCATGGAAGGACCAGACACTGTCACATGTGGCCTGGATGGGACATGGAAACCTGCCCTTCCCACGTGTAATTGTGAGTATCCAGTCTAAATGTTCTATTCACTGACTATGACTACGATGATACATAACTGCGATAGAGTGTAACATTACTATATTTTCGTTTCTATCTTTTTACAGATTGGAACAGGCAGTGACCTAAAATTGTCATCCACTTTACCATCATCATTTAGCTGACTCATTTAATTTTACCCTAAGATATATTCACCTGATGACTGATGTAAATGCGGTCATTGGGTAAATGCTTCTGCAAATATCTGTGGAATTTGGCTCATATTCCTTCAGGGGCTTTGAGGTGCATGTTGCTTCAATGAAAAAATGTATATGGGCAGTCTCGAAGTCTGTCTTTTATAATAGTAATAAATAATAATATAATATGGAACTTGTTGACAGACTCTTATGTGACTTACTATCTTTAAGAAGGATCTGTTTTCGTGAACAGATGCTACATTGTTTATTCGCCTGTAGCTGTGGTTTTGAGGTGCTCATGTAACATCATTACTCAACAACAACAGAGGGTGGGAAACAGAAAGTTATTAAAATCGTAATCATATGCAGCATAATCATGTTTGTAACAAGTGTCAGGGATGGCTGGAGGGATGGGGCGACACTTGAGAATGAGAATGAACCTGAGGATCAATCAATCAATCAAATGTATTTTGTAAAGCAAATTTTACATCAGCAGTTGTCACAAAGTGCTTTCACAAAACATCCGTAGGATGCCATGGTGGAACTCTGAGCTCTGGGTTAGAAGGTATGAGAGATAAGCTGTTAAAAAAAATAACAGCCAAGTCGTGCCATAGAGGGCTCTTTGTTTTTTTTCTACGCAGGGAAACCCTTTTTGGTTCTAGGTAGAGTTATTTGAAGAGGATTCTGCTAAGAACCCCCTTTAAATAGTTCTAACTAGAACCTACAATTAAGGGTTCTGCCTTGAACCTTTTTTCTTTCATTTAAACAGTGGGAATGTAACTTTTATGTCAGCGATGACATGTTTTGCTGACATACCGTGGACACAGAACTAAAGTTTCATCTTGTACAAAGATGAGGGAAATCGAACCAGGGTCGGAACATTGAAGGTCAGGAATATTCCGACAAGAACACGCAACCTACTGGTATTCAGTTCAGCTCTGTATTGTCTTCAAATGTACATTTTACCCCAACCTTGTACTTGTGTACCAAGGTTACTATAGACATGGCTAGCTAATAGCTATACAGCCTACCTATAAAAAATGACTCCAATCACTCCATGGTTGGTTGTTTTTTGTAGAAAACATTAGCATTATCAAGGGTTACATAATACATTTATTCTCTTAAATATATGAGACTCATGGTATTACAGTGTGGATATATATCGTGTGACGACTGAAGAGTACAAAGTGGATAAATATTTCTGAGGGCAATCAAACCAGGGTGATAACGCTAAAGATCGGAAATGATCCCATGGGACCACAGGGCTTGCTGATAGTCAGTCTACCTTCATATAGTCTCCAAATGTAAATTTTACCGCAGGCATTACATTATTTGCTGATAAAACGTGGGCAACAGAACGTTTACTAACTGAACAAAAGTGTACTCTTGTATAAAGATTGCTGTAAATGGTCGTCCATATAATAACAGTTGAATGGCTAACCACTACGCTATGTGAGCTACAACCAACAAATGACAGAAAATGATCTTTTCCATACCTTCCTTGGTTGCCACTTCTTGTTCATCTAGAAAATGTTGTTTTGAATCATCTTTACTGAGCAAGTATTTCCCCCCCAAAAAATGTTTTACATAAGCTGATTTAATCTTTGATCATTTAGAAAACATTATCATGTGATGTGATGAGGTTTGACCTATAAACAGATTTTTGATATTTAAATAAGGCCTTGGGCTAAGAAATCCACTTGTTCAGAGAAAAAAAATAGAATACTTTTTTATAGCAATCCTGTTTTTGTGGTGATCATGTTTAGGGCTAAATGCCCCCTCTCTTTTGGGGCAAAATGCCGGAGGGGGATTTTACCCCTGAGAATATTTACTGCTGAAATATAATCAAAGTTCAAGATATAGCCTAGTATAAGTTGGTTTAAGTTATATAGCAAATTTTCTGTGCATTTATTAACATTTAATATAATTGGCCTTTAAATTGGCACTGATATTGAATTCCAGTTGATGCTCTATGTCATTGATTTAATGTTCTTAACATAATACTTATAGTCAAAAATAGTCATCTTAAGTTATTTGAAATTGTAATATATTTTATACATAGCTTTTTGCTTTTGGATATTAGAATGTGCAATATATGGAGATTTTTTTTTTTTACTGCTATCAAGATTGAATTATTTTCAGTGGTATAGATTCCATTAATAGAATGACATTGAGAAAATATGGAATACATTTTAATTGGGGATAAAAACAGAGGGAATTTTACCCCATTGGGAGGGGCATTTTGCCCTGATAGTGGGGTAATACTCCCCATTTGCGTATTTGGCATTTGATGAAGTTGCAATAAAATAGAAACTGACCAATAATCTTTTTGCAAATGTGTCTGTCTGACTCTAATCAATATGTTCATATCTGACCACACATTGCTTTTTGAGTCAGAAAATTCAGATTTCCCTTAAGTGGGGAATTTTAGTATTTGATCCCCTGCTGATTTATTACATTTGCCCACTGACAAATGATCAGTCTATAATTTTAATAGTAGGTGAATTTGAACAGTGAGAGACAGAACAACAAATAAATCCAGAAAAACGCATGTCAAAAATGTTATAAATTGATTTGTATTTTAATGAGGGAAATAAGTATTTGATCCCCTCTTTCTTCATACTTTGATGATTGGACTAGAATCATTATTGAATTATTTCCTTTTTCCACACAGAACCGAAGGGAGTGTTCTTTTAAAAATGTAAGCAACAGTAGGATGTGTGCAGATGAAATGTCCTAAGGAAAGATGACAAAAAGTCCACATATCAACCAAAACAAACACACACACACAGTAGTTTTAAGAACATACATTTTTTCATTTTAAAACCCCAAAACATTAATTGGAAAACATTATTGGAAATCTTCCATTCTCCAGTAGAATCTTGTCCATTCCACCTGCAAAACAGTTAATCTGGGGGCCGCTTAATCATCATTTACAAATTCAGAACCCAAGCAATATTAAATAAACAGAAATATGTTATACTCCTTATGTGGTATCCCTACACAGGCTAAAGGGCCAGGGAGTGGGAACCTTTTCAATCAATATTCCATGTGGCACTTTGGCTGTAAAATCCTGGAGATTCTAAAATCTGTTTTCCATATCAATTTCCAATTTCTTTTGATATATTATTTCTTTGTTCAATTCAATTGATCATCTGCACAGTAAGGGCAATTTCCACTGTCTTCACAATTAATATTTCCTGATGGGAATCTACAACTATTACTTCATTTTGTTTGGTTCCATCTCAGATGTTCACCGCCTCAGAATGTCACATGTTGACAGCCCAGATCCTTGCTACTTTATCTTCCTTCACCCTAACGGCACTCAGGGGGGTGATTTCCACCACAATTGTAGAACTTTCCATCCTCCAGCTCTTTCACCACAATCTTTAGTTTACAAACACTTGCAACGTGACCAAAGATTTCATTAGTTATTTAATGTATTTTCTGCTTAGTCCATGAAACTTCTATATCCAATGCTACTGTCCTCACTCTGAGTTCACTTTATGTGCAGATATCTTTTGATTTGTAGCACCTCTGTGTTGAAGTTTGCTGTTGTTGCACAGAGTAAGGCCAGGTTCAGTTGTAAAATGTTCTCAAATGTTATAAATTCTATTTGCAAGCTGCTTCCTTATTCTCGATGTTGGAGAGGAATGTTTATTCTACATAGTGTATTTCATAACATATTGATAAAGTCCAAAACCTTATATCCTGCCGAACGTACATCGGTCCCACATATCTGTCTGAATGATCTGTGGGCTATACTGCACTACTGCAAGGCCACTATCAGAAAAACCTGAAACCTATTATAAAGTCTGTATTCCAACCAATGTAAAGTGTGGGTCAAAAGTGATTTAGAATCATGTTCTAGCTGTTACATTAGTCTGAATTATTCCAGTTTGTTTTTTGGTAAATGCAGAAACTCAAATTGAAAATTCGGGTTCAATTCCCACTTGATGGGTCTCAGCTGCAGGGCAGGTCCGCCGGCTGTGACGGCTGTTCCCCTTGAATATAACAGGTTTCTTGCACAAACATCTGGTGTTTAATTTTCACAGGTTCTCCTGAACAATTAACATTTGTCTTAAACATTTTGTAATAAGAGAAGTTTCAAACATAGATGAATGTGTTTTGGGATTTTTTTTGACTTAAGTACAACATTTTGGAATTCCCTAGTCAAATTGGCAGCATGGTTAACACTTACTGGGTTAATCTGCTTTAATTAAATAATGTATGATATATTTATTGAATTGTTAACTATCATCAGTTTTTAGTATCATACACGTTTTGTCTCATCAATTCTAGATGATTAATAGATCAATTATAAGTCTTTATGCCAATAAAAAAAGAAAAAAAACAGTTAATTCAATAAATGTTTTATTTGGAAGATGTAGTCCCACCCTTCACAGAACATACAACAAAAGAAATTCAAAAATGGCAGTGCTGTATTAAAAATTAAGGTAATACTACTACCCCATTTCCAAAAATGTTGGGATGCTGTATAAAATTTTAAGAAAAAAAAGAAATAATTTAAACCCTGTATTCGACAGAAGATTGTTGCTGGCATCACATTCAAAGTGGGCATATATTTTTTAAGATACAATAGCATTTCTCAGTTTCAACATTTGATATGTTGCCATTTTCAATTACATATAGTGATAAATGATTTGGACATCATTGCATTCTGTTTTTATTAGCATTTTTTGCATCGTCCCAAATATTTTGGACCAGGGTTGTATGAAAAAAAAGATTTCCCTCTAGAAATTAAACATTTCTCACATATTTGCAAAGTTTATACCCTGACGTGAACCATACTTTTCTTCTGAAGAGTATTTCTTGTCTTCCAAACAATCATATAAATCGTTCTTTGAATACAAGGTTTTACCTAGCTCTCTGGATTCTATAAAAGAATCCTTGTTCTTCCAAATGGTTTCTTCAGATTAAATTAGTTATTTTAGATATCTAGCCATTTGCAAAAACCAGGTATTTCACCATTGGTGAGGGTGTGGTAACCAGCTTCTGTAGGGGTAGAGCTTATGCCTAGTTAATTTGTTTCACTGTTAAATCCCAGTAATTGCAGAGAGAAATTATTCAATCTGTATCCGTCTGGGTAAGAGATGGGTTGAGGAGGTATTTGGTGCTGTGGTAGATGCATTTTTCACCGCATTGGAAGTCAAGGTAATAGGGACTCTGACCAAGGGGGAGGATGCTCTGCAGAATAATGGGGCTTGTGGGAGCTGTGTTGCACGTACACTGTAAGATGTGCTAAGATGTATGTCTGTAAAATAAGATGTTATCAATGTCCCTAATGAACAGTAATGGTACACAGGAGATGAATATATCATCACAGTAATTTAAACCAGTGGGAAAGAGAAAAAGAAAATAGAATCAGGTGCATAAACATTTAAATGGTATCTCTGTTGTTTATGAGCCAATAACAAGAGTATAGCATTTGTCCTGAACAGGCGGTCATTGACAGCATGTGTAGCTCCACGCAGCCACAAGAGGGGGGACTGAAACCTATTTTGTGATTATATACAATATATTGTGATGATTTATGAAATACTGTTTAGGCTGCCCATTTATTTTCAGCCTGGCTATGTTGATTGTGATAATGCATTCGGAAAGACTCCCAATGCTTCCACTACAGCACAGTGTGTCCAGCACTGCGCTCTTCTAAATGTAAAAGATGATCATCTGAACAACCAGTACACATAAGCTGACAGGAAAACGTTCTGGACCCTTTCCGGCAGTCCAGTCACAGACTGCTGCAAAGGCCTTCCAGACGTGCCACATCACTCAACAACTGTGGCGTTGGAGCTGCCTGTTGTCATTGATAATGTATCAAGAAGCGCTGCTCTTAAATCATTTTAGGCCGGCAGACCAAGCACACTTTTGGTGGATTTCGCACGCAGCCCCTTTCATATAACCCCCTGTGGGATGTAGATAATGACCATGTTTTTTCAGTGTTACAGAGAGGATTATGCTGCATATGATTCAGATTTGAGAAGAATGTATGTATATTTTCTGTTTGTTGTGAAGGACCAGTGCAATGTGAGCATTGTCACCATGAAAACAAGTTACCCAGAGGATAAACTATGTGTAATGTTGCTCTCTGAAAGAAATATTTTTTCAGCTGTCTTTAATAATATATATACATTACTATTATACACTTAGTGGTCAGTTTATTGGGTATTCCAGTCGATGCATGACTTATTTTTTTTTAACAGCAGGTCTTTTGGCTGTGGATTGCTATATTAAAGCAGGTAGACAGGCTAGGAGGCATTCAGTTACTGCTTGATTCAAAATGAGTGGAGACCACATTGGGTTCAACACCACAAATGAAGAGTGGAAAATATTTCCTGGCCTGGCAAATTCTAGATGGTGTTGTGTTTGATTGAACATGCTGTTTGCAGCATGAATCCAATCTGTCCAATCTGCATCAGCAGTGTGATGCCATTGCAATAGCATAGAAAAACACTTCTGTGGAATGTGTCTGATACCTGAAAGCTGCAAGAGGGAAACAATGTTCTGGTGATGTCCTTCAGCGGAAGGGAAAGGAAGACTCGCCCATTCTACAGTGTCCTAACCCTATGGGGTGAACAACATGAACTATTCTCTACATTGCATTGTTAAGTGATGATTTCATTGCTCACTGCTCAGGTTTCCTGAAAGTTTTGAGTGGCCTGTCATCATTATCCTGAGTATGTGGATAATGATGGTAGCTCAAAAACCAACTTCTTCGGATTTTACAAGAACAGATAGTTCATGGCTAATGAGCTGTGCTGCGTACCTGCCTACGGAGGACCTGCTAATCTTCCTCTTTGACCACAGCTGTCCTCCCTTTGCTCCCATGTGAGAGTCCGTATCGTTGGAGGCTTTTACAACTGAAAACTATGGCTATGAGTTTTATTCCACGACAACTTTATCATTGCTGTTTTATTTATATTTTCGTTATATTTTGGTTTTAAAATCACTCTAAGATTCTGTCTAATGAAAAGTGACTTAGAAGTTGAGTAAATTATGAATAATTTGCAGGCACTCGAGCCATCTGAGGTAGTCACTAAAGCATGATGAGACCACAAAAATCCCTGCTGACAATGCCCTGCCCCCTGCTGGTTAATGACAATTTACATTGTCTGCGGGGTTTCCCATACACATTTAATGCTCGGCTTGGTGCTTTCATTATTATTATTTCCACTACAATTAATTTATTAGTGTTATTTTGTGGCCCATCCACCTCTCTTTGAACAACCTTGTTGTTCTAACCCTGAATGCTGATTAGCTGTCAGGGATCTGATCGGAAACCCAAAGCAGACTGGACACAAGAAACAGAAAGGAGGTGATGTTAATTGTCAGAACACAGGTCAGAACAAAGGGGATAGGGAGCAGGTCTGGATGGGGGGGTGAGGACATGTCTGGAATCCCAAGAGAGCGTTGGGGTGGGTGTTGGTTGTGGCGTGGAGGATGGATCCGCCTTCTAGGTGTGTGTCTCCAGGTGAGCAACCAGGTGAGTTAAAGATGGGATGCTAATCCTGAGGCAGAATAGAAGAACGGGGTGAGAACACAATTGGCAATGGGTAGGCAAACAGAACAGAGCTGAAAAATCAGTAAGTAAAGTCGCTGGACGAGGGTCCACGTATGAATGTGACTAAACAATCCAGCAGGGACAGGATGTCAGAACTCCTCCTAAATACAGTGGTTGATTGGTGAACCAGAAATAGGTGCGTGACTGCAGATGACAACCAGCTGGACACCAGCATCACCCTGGAGCTGACATCACACCCCCTAGCTTGTTACCAGGACAAACAGACAGACACAAGAAACACACATCATGGAAGAGGGTACATGACATTAGCTGAAAACCATGGTATATGTAAGCAATATGACACAAGAGGGTGTGTTATATACATGCACAATATAACACAGCTAAGAGCTGTTCTTAGACACTACACATGCCTGGACACAGCTCTTAGCTGTTGTATATTGGTAATATATCACAAAACCCAGAGATGCCTTGTTGTTCTCATAAACCTGTTACCAAAGTAATTAGAGCAGTAATAATTGATGTGACCCGTGGCATATTCTCTTATATGCTACGACTATCAGCCAATCAGCATTTAGGATTTCACCTTGCCTGTTTATATGTAAGTAATAAGGCGTGAGTGGGTGTTTTGTAAGGCCCATATACCACAGCTAAGAGCTGTTCTTTGATTAAAAAAGACTGAACACTAATAGTACTCTCAATGTATTTTAAAAATGTTTTTAAAATGTTTTGGGTGTTATGTTTCAAGGCTTTCTCATTGAGTAATTTACTTTTAAAACATATTTAATTTCGAAAATATTTGATGTTTTAAGGCCACTTGCAGTCACATGTAATAATCTGTTGTAGCCAACCCCAAAATGCCACTAAATGTAATCTTATGAAATTCCTAATAAACAGTGAATTTATTATACCGGTTAACATTGCAACCATATGCAGTATTTTTTTTCACTTTCAGAATAAATATTGTCTGTTCTCCAGAAAAAGAAAAATGGGTAGGTGTTAGAACTGTTCAATTTTATGTATAATAAAATAAAATTGCACTCAACAAAGTTGCCCTGCGTCAAATATACGCTGCATTGGTATTTCCTCAGATTTTGGCTTTTCAGTGTGAGGTTCTGGGAATCAGACAGAGGAGTGAATGGCTCTTGAGATGTATTTTCTCATCAATCTATTTTAAAGGCTCTATGTAGTCAAAAACATGAATTTAGTGTTTTATATACTGTATTTTTATACACTATGATGCTAAAATAGTACTGTAAAATTGCCTGCGTGGTGACAACGTCATATTTTTTTTGCCTGTATGGTGACATCACCAGGAATTCTCCTATATGCCAGTGAACTATACTCCAAACACAGTTCCAACCTTCTCTGAAAGAAAATAAATATATAAAAGAATATCATTTTTTTACAGATCCTCTGTACAGCAGTGCCATCTAGCTCATTTAGCTTTTTGAAAAAAATGTATCATTTTTTTCTCCGTCCCCACATTTGAAAAGATCTTGTATGTATAGAATTGCTCTATATGAGCCTCGTCCTGCCAGACCAGAACAAGATCCAGCACCTCTCAGATTTGGCTCAGTTTGTTCCAGAACCTTTTGTCCCCCACGGATCCCGTATCTGCGCATTAGGCTATAGTTTTTTTCCGTCACTGTTTGTGCTTTGCATTGTAAACATTCTACTAAAAGCAATCAGAGTTCATAAAGTTGCCTATTCTTGAAGAGCATTTTCGTAGCCACAGCGCCGCCTAAAGCTTGTGAAAGTTTTAGTTTTTTATTGTCTGCTATTGTGGTTACCAATGTGCTTCTTTTTCCTAGGTTTGACTTGTTTTCTTTCGCTGTAAGTTAAGCTGTCCGAGCAGGTGAAAAGATGTGCTCAGCACCCCCGTCCCCATTCTCCTCCGGATCATTCTCTTTTGTGCGCCCCAATGTGTTCCGTCACCTTCCGATTTACAAATTAAGCACCGATGCATAGTAGAATTGTAACCCTGTCTTCTGTATCAGCAGACCAGCCAGATAAGTCTCTTATTCGCTTTCTCCCTCCTCTCTCCCCCTCCATCCCTCTCTCGTGGTACCAGTGCCTGGGTCTGCGGTTAGGTGAATTCCTGGGGCCAGCCCACAATATTCTTTGAGTTGCCAGTGCTGAAATGTGGTGTGCCCCCGACCCCCACCAGCATGGTCCTTGCCCAGGGCCCCCGCTGAGCTGCCTGGAGGGGAAGTGAGTGGAAACGAGATGGGCACCACCCTGATCTTGTGTGGCTTAGTTGCGATCATGGCGATTGGTGTTGTGGGTTTCGTTCCTTCTGGGATTACTACCGGTTTGAATCTGTTAGCAAGTACTATAAGTCGATTTAGATACATGTAAAATTGTTTGGTAGGGTCCCATTGCCAAAGTATATGATACCATATGGTTACATAGTGGGTCTGTGTGCTTATCTAATAGGTGACGCCTGTATTGCAGCCTGCAGCTGTATTTTCTCAGACTCTTTCTTTACCTTACCGGCATACACATTGCTTTTCCTCCGGATTCACAGTGTAACTGAAGTCCTTTCATGATGACTAGGGTCATAAATTAAACATTACCTGGGCTTCCCCTATGCGTCTGTTCTAGTAAAAATATATCCGTTTGTGTGTAGAGCGATGCCCGTGCATACCACTTGGCCATTAATGAAGTAAGTGTTACTGTCGTACCCATATGAAAAACTACGCCGATGGTCGTGAATCACTTACAGCTCCCTGGCTTCCCTGTCACTTTGGTCTGACTTTCTCTGGCTCCACAGTGACTCTCAGCTCTGTTAGTTATTCAAGTGATCCCAATTACTTGGAGAATTAGGTTTGGGAAATGGGATATTTCCATATTTCTCTGATGGATGTTATTATAATTACACAGTATAATGGTCCTTCCATTAATCATTGTTATCTATTCCAAGCCATGAGTATTTGAACAGCATTTATTCTGTATATCGTCTGCTTCTAGCATGCAACCGTTAGTGATCATGCAACGCAATGGTAATAATGAGTATTAGACATTACGAAAAGATGTCTTCCAAGATGCCAAGGCAATAGAAAAGGTCAAATAACTGGGTAATAAAAGAAAGCTAAAAATGTTATTGTTCTCTTGAACTCTATCAACCACAAATATCCATATTGTATCAGAATGCCTGCTATCAATTGCTCATTGTTATCCAACTAAGCTTTTAGTAACTAGAATGATACATATCTCCAAATACATTTTAATGCAATACATTTATTGTAACTTGAAAAAGAAAAATCCCAGAAGACCCGGAGCATATAATTATATTATCTCCAAACATAAATGTAAATATACATTTTTTACAACTGATTAAAAACTAGATGAAAGGAAATGTAATAGCAAATGATGTTCTGTTTGATACCAATGCTGTCCTGAATTGATTTACCATGTTCCCAATGGCTATGTGTGAAAAGTGACTTAGCATAGTTTTGAATATTTTCCAGGTTATGTGGTAAGGAAGCAACATATACTGTAGATATAGTTTTGATTCATGCACATTTCAAGACTGTGCTTACAGTGTATGAAACACTGGTGTGAAAAAGTGTTTTGCCAGATGAAGGAGAGTGGGAAAAAACAGTCTTATTTACCACTTTTCAAGTTCAAAGGCACTCATGACGCTTACTCTGCAACAATGAAAGAACAGGCTTATTCTTGTTTTACTTCCCTTTTGTTAGACTTGTATTGATTCTTGAAAAGAGAAAAGGTGGAGGTAGAGACTAGCTAACACAAATACATATTAACTGGACACACCCTTTAGAAGGTGCAAACAATAGGCCGGATCCGCTGTAACTGAAAAGGAAATTAATAATTGGTGGGATGTTACACTTTGGAACTTTAATCCCTTTAAAAAAATTGTGAAACACATTTGATTGTATAATTACATTTGTTTAGTTCCTCTGCATCTGTAGGAACCACAGTTGGCGTGGTACCTGGGTGTGAGCTAGAGAGGCCGTTATGAGCCTGATGCTGATTCCAAACAGTCCTGGGTATTTCTTCACAGATCATCGAGACTCTGAAGAACAATAATCTGTTTCTATGATGCTTATAAGCCACAAAAGAGCGGCTAGAAATTCGTAAAACAGGATCATAGGAAATTCCAGGACAAAAGTGTCTATATAATACAGTATAGAGCTGTCAGAGACTCCAACGCCACAGAGTTTTCACTGATTAGTAGGATCTACATTTTTGTCTGAAAAGTTCCTGTATATTGTTGAATCAAGACATTTTTGGATTAACAGGCTGCTTGGAGAAATCCCTTGCTGGATTTTGGATGATGTGAAAACCTTTTTCTGAGCAGTGGAGGGGGAGTGCAGACAGAGCAAAAAAATACAAATGTAAAGGTATAGGCTTGAAAAGTCGTCTTGAATAGCGCTATCCGTTTCATTGTAATATCCTACACTCGACTGAGCTGCACCACGCTATTTAGGAGACAAATAATTGAAACACAGAATCTCCGATTGCTCAGTAGCAGAACATGAAAAGGTGTTTTCAAGACATTGTGATCTGAATGCTTTCCATATTTCTTAGAATGTAGGGCTACCCCCACTACAACACAAAATAGGCCTACGTTAGGAAATTTGCTAGCATTCAATTGAATGACGTTCAATAGGCTAGGAGAAAATTACATTTTAGAATTATTTAGTTGGCAAAACGGATAATAATTTCGCATGAGAGCCCATCATAGGCGATGCAGCGCAATCGATAGGGTTACAGCACATATCTGTTTATATTATAGCCTAGTGATTGAGGTGCAATGCTTATATTTATCACTGTATGCGTCAGTTCAGTTGCAGATTTAGCTTTTTTTCTACTGAAGCACACTACTCAGTAGTCAATGAGAAAAGTGGCCTACTTGATGCGTAGTCCTTTGATTGCACATGGTCCGGGAGTCTGACCTCTCCCCCACGGATGCCGTCTCCATGGCAACCCCCACTATGGTCTAACCAGCAGCTGATTGTAAATTCCTGCAGAAAAAGAGATCCTTGCAAGTACCCTAGTTGGGGATTCAGAGAGAGCGCGTGAGGGAGAGCGAGAGTAGGAGCAATGCGCGGATCCTCATATCTCCCCACCCCCTTCCTACTCTTTGCTCCACTCCATCTCTCACAACACTCTCTCTTATATTGAAATTGGTCTGAGCTGAACATGATCACAGAATACCGCTTCTCTATTGCCGCACGTTGTGGGGCACAACGCAAAACCCGATCCCTTGAAATAGAATAACCCGACAGGCTTAAGGAACGGGCTTCAGAGTCCCACAAGATACTTGGAAAGCTGGACACACGTTTTCTTAGAGGAAAAAGACGTCCGTCTGCGCGTGTTAAGCGTTGCAAAGTAGCCTAGGTGTTTTATTTAACTAACTACCGGATAAAGTAGCCATGTATCTGCACGTTATAATGCGCGCAAGCATTGGATTAGTCGGTTTCTGTCTCGTCGCCTTTGTCCAACAGCCAGCTCGCGCTTCTGGAGGTAAATCCACTCAAGGTAAGTTTTCCTATCAAAATACCTATATTCCTTTAGGTTTATTTTTTCGGAACCTGCTTTAACCTAGATCTGGCATAGGCTATGATTTAGTGCATATATCAATACGTCAGTGTAGTTGGCTAATGTGTGATCAATTCCTAATTCAGTTTCAAGTAAGTTAATTGTTAAAGATTTCACAACACACTCCAACAACTTCAACATCTAACATAAAAAAAAACAAAGTGTGGCTTAATAGTGTTTCAAAAATGTCATTACACTTGAAAGAACATTAACAAAATGTTAACCTCTTTAGTAGACTGATGAACAATTGATTTCGTTATTCTGTTTAATTATAGACTACTGCTCTGAAATTCTTTCATTCTGTTTAAAAACCGTTTTGTCCTGGCATGTGTCAGACCACTGTTACAGAGATTTAAAGAAATCAGGGAATTTCACCAAACACTCATTTTTTCTGTCGTTGCATGCCCTGACTAAATTTGTTTCCTCACAATGGTTAGTTAAGCTACTGCGGCACTTTATCGATGCTATGGCACAACAGTGGCAAAGTAACGTGATTTATTGTTCTGGTTCACAACCGGTAATATGTAGGTAGCATTTGACGTAACCACATGTAGCAAGGTAACATATTTGCTAGCGTTTGTATATGAATCAAATGTTCCAGTGCATAGCTACATGTACATGTTATAATTTTAAAGTTATAATATATAACCAATCGGAATTCCAAAACCATGTAGACATTTTCTTTAGGGGTGAAATGCATAGAGAGAACTTAGTCATCCAGCCTTGTCTATAAAGTGCTAACTCTAACATACATGTCTTTAAATGTTTTGGATAACTTAAAATAAAGTGTGCACTCATATGTTACTACTGGATTCAAAACATGTTAATACAATTTACAAGTCAATAATATATTAATTAACTGATACAAATGGGTGCTATATTGCTATCCAACTAGCCTGCTATTCATGTATGTTAGCGATGCATGACCGAGCCACTGGCTTGCTAGCTCAACCATTTGCAGCTTCCTTAGCGAATCTAGCTACAAATCAACTAACATTTTGGAAGTAGCGTAACAACATATCTAAGCTTTTATAAAAGGCAGATTCCATTCATGTTAACCAGCAAGGTAGCCAGCACGCTAACATTAGCTATTTAGTCAACTAGCGAGTTAACCAACAGACCGAGAAAGAGGCACCTGAAGATGGAAGGCAATGAAGGCAGTGGTTCAAAATCTTTTTGACACCGGTCCCGCATTAATGATGGACAAATCTGTTGTGATCGTAATCATCTAAACTGAGCCCAGTATTACCGCTTCCACTGGTATTGAGAAATAGCGCTCAAGTGGCGCGTTCAGTCACTTCCCAATAGAAACAATAACCACAGAGGACTACACACACACACACACACACACACGTATATATATATATATATATATATATATATATATATATATATATATATATATATATATATATATATATATATATT
>JACXGJ010000124.1:64638-138049 GCA_016801105.1 Esox niger | reverse complement strand
AGCATATATGCATAGCTTTCGGTCTTACAGTTAAACACTATTAAATAATAATATTAATATATATATATATATATATATATATATATATATATATATATATATATATATAGAAAGGGAGCTTCAGTAGGTGTGTAATTACATTTTTTTATGAAACCAAATAAATTGCACAGAAAGCTAGCTACATTTTATTCAGATGATAGAAATTCAACCCTAGTTGTTTAGGAGCCAGACAACAGTATATTACCTTCCAATGAACGAGTAAGTATTTCTTGGTAAGACTGAGCATTGCCATCAGATTTCTTTTTTTCCATAGAATGACTGAAATCAGCTACATTTCCAAATGTTTGCACAAAGTAAAAATGGCATTTGAACATGCTTTCCCATAATGGAGGGATAATCCAAAGTAGATAAATTACTAAAATGTTTTGAGACACTGAAAAACTGCTCTGGGTGCGGGTGAACACTCAACAAGCATTCAGCAAGAAGTCTCCTGTTATGTGGAGGTGATCACACAACACCACAGTTCAATGCAATTAACTAAAATTTGCCAGCTCGTGCTTGGTAGCGCAGAGTCTACTCATATCGCAGACAATATTGTGTGTTCTGAAGATATCCAAAAGTAAGTTCAAGACATATTACTTTTTTTGTTAGTGGTAGCCAGATTATAGCGACAACTAAGTCCCCCTGAAACAATTCTAGTAATGATGATTTACTGGTGACACTTCAAACAGCAGCAACACAGCATGAACCAAATTTTTATTTTGCTAACTTCATGTGTAGATATGTATTTAATAAAGAGAGACCACCAGGAGATATTTGTCACCACCAAGCTAAGTATTTGACACTACTCTGTAACACTCACATGGGTCCTCACTAGTCTCTGTCAAAGCATCCACTGAGCTAGGCTAATGTACTGCACCAAGGCTACGTTCATGCCTTGGCTTCTCTGTTGGATACACTAACTGATTTTGCCTCAAGGCTTTAAGGTGCAAACTATGAATACTTGTTTAGTGTTCAGGCTTCAGACAGATGATGATGGTTATCGGGATTTAGTCAATGCAAGCCACTGAAACTGCATGCATGATGCATGACATTGGATAGCTTTTCTCTTGTAGATTTATCACAATAAATACACAATAAACATACTGAAATATGTTGCTTCCTGAGTACTTTTTTCTTATCAAGTTGCTATTTCTTTTCTTCTAGCAGTTTTTTGTTGTAATTAGAGTAATACATTTTAGTATGTCAATATGTAGAAACCAAATCTATGAGTGATTGTGTGTATGTGCAAGCTTTGGCAATGATGATTGTGTTTCACACACAGAGAGCAACACAAAAAGACATCCCTCAACCAGCCGGCAGGGAGTGAAGGGGGGGTGTTTGATGGGAATATTTTGCATCCTGGGTGGTCTGCCCCCCTTGTGGGAAAACCCAATATTTACATTTTGCAATTAGAACTACTTTTTTCTCACTTCATTTTCCACAACATTGATTGCACACTCCCTTGTCATGTGGAATTTAGTGTTGTCACTTAGTAATGGGATGCACCTGTTTAGCTTAAAAGACAACCAGCAACCCCGCCGTAGCCTGGCATTAGAAATGCTTATCTATCCACTTACTACTGATAAGATGGCACAGTACAGGCTAAGTTTTGTGGCATAAAATGTCTGAAGCACAGCAAGGAATGTGTTAGTAATGCATGTGCCAAAATAAGCGTGACATGATAGTGATAATGTATTAGTCATGTTCATGGAGATATATTTTTTATGTACCCTGGTGATTCACTGTAATCTTTAATGCAGTACAGTCAGTGAAAAAAAAACAGTAATGAGAATGAACTCTGAAAACAGAAGTCTTATCAGTTAGAGTGTAATCCATTAATAATGTGCACTTAGTAATGTTTTTACAGCTTTTGTCTTTGGGCATTTAGAAATATAAGAGATGTAAAAGAGATGTGAGAGGGAGAGAGATGCTGAACATTAATAATCTGTCAGGTCAATATTTGTTTTACACAGATGTTGGTGACAAGCCTCTGTCCATTATCAAATTCAGCTTAATTACTTGTCTACCTTTTGGATGGGGAATCAATCGTTATCTCATCTTAATAGATAGATGGTACAAAGGACTGATGTGGAGGATGTGGTGAAGAGTTAGAACAAAATGAAGATGGGGAAATAAGACAGATTAGAGTGGCAGGCAGAGAGAGCGAGTGACAGAGAATGAAAAAACGGTGAAAGGGCCTTGAACAAGACTACGCACTGAGAAGTCGGAAGCTTCTGGCTAGTTAATACAGCGCCAAGGCAACGGTCAGTGAGGTTCTGACATGCTGTGGTATGGTGCAGAGTGGTGGCTGTGTTGGTGTAACCTCTGCTCCTGGGCCTGGGAGTTTCACTGGCAGGGAGAGTACCGAATGCAGCTACAGAGTTAGAGAGAGTGAGTGAGTGAGCGAGTGGGGCAGCGGCCCTTAGCCTTGGGTCTGGCCACAGTGTGGGAACCAACAAGCCCATATCCTGGAGGGAGCAACACTGCAAAATGAGGCCCAAGTAGAAGGAGTGAGGCCTACCTAGAACTGGTGTCTTCCATAAAGAAAGGGATGGAAGGAAGGCGAGAGGTACCCACTCCTTTTCATTTTTCTCCCTCTTTGTTTGCTTATTCTTCTTTTACTTTCCTTTATACTTAATGAAGTAGCCATGTCGTTTCCCAACGTCTCTCAGAGGCAATGGGTGTGTCAGGCATACACAAGCTCTCGCAAATTTGTCTCAGAATCCTCTATTTTCTTACATTTTAGATATTTTAAAACGGTCCTTTTATATTCCCTTTTGTTGAAGGTCAGTATGGTGATACATTTAATTAGATTTTCCTCAGCAAAGGTTTCAGGCAATTACCAATGTACAATTAATGAAGATGTTAAATACAGACACCTGGTAATCTCTTACTAATAGGTCCTGGTTATTACATGAAGCCACATGTAAAGATCTGTTTAGATTTTCATTTTCTTCCTAGTCACTTTTCAGGAATTGGACCACCCTAAGAACACCACAGGTGAAGAATGTAACTCTTGTAACTTCATTCTGTTCTGATCATTGTGGCCTACACTTTAACACTCTCATTCCTTGCCAGACAGCAGTGTTAATCCTATTTGTTGTGTTCTTAGACTACAGTCTACTCACAGCGTGGATGAGTGCACACTGAGGTTAGTCCCATTCTGTTTACCAAGGTATTAGGAACTCACATGTTGTGGCATATCCTCAGGTTGTAGCTCTGGGTCTTATATTCAACTATAAGTATGACATTCAATTTACATTCTCTCAAATGTCTGAAGATGTGTGCTGCTGTTGTGCGATCCTTTTTGCTGTCCTTGTTCATCTGTACATTGCTGCCCTCTGTGGAAGCCTCTTACAGGGAGTTTGATCTTCATGAGTGTAGATTAGGAAATCAATGACAAAATTTGTGTTTGCCACCCAGAGAATGGATGCTCTGAAAAAATCTGCTTGAGAAGTTGTGCTAGAATATCACTGTACATATTCTTATAAAGCAGTTGAGTGAAAAGAGAGATAATCATCTTTGCTGTGTGGTTAAGTTGTTGAAACCATTGATGACCGTTCTGTCCAAGACAAATAGCCTGTATGGTCTGAGCAGCGAAAAGCTTTTTTATCTTCAAAGGACTAATTAACTATTTTACAACTTAATGTTAGGTGGTTCCTAGCTCTGAAAGTACTCTAATAACCAGAGGAATATAATACATGTATCAGTTTTCATTAAATAGGCAATTTCTTTCCTTTTCATAAAACCTCCTGTTGGACGAAGTTAAATGTGCTGTGGCCCATGGGATGCGTTTTGGCCCATGGGATGTTTTGTGGCCCATAGGATGTGTTTTAGCCCATGGGATGTGTTTTGGCCCATAGGATGTGTTTTAGCCCATGGGATGTGTTTTGGCCCATAGGATGTGTTGTGGCCCATAGGATGTGTTTTGGCCTATGGGATGTGTATTGGCCCGTAGGATGTGTTGTGGCCCATAGGATGTGTTTTGCCCCATGGGATGTGTTTTAGCCCATGGGATGTGTTTTGGCCCATAGGATGTGTTGTGGTCCATAGGATGTGTTTTGGCCTATGGGATGTGTATTGGCCCATAGGATGTGTGGTGGCCACAATTTGTGCATCTGGACCATTTAAAAGTGTCAATGGGCAAGTTTCTTTTGGATTCCTCTGTGACAGAGTATTCTGAGCCTGCAAATGGTTTGGGCTCAGTTCAATCAAAACTGCAGTGTTTACACAGTAGCTCTTTCCACAATGGTGAAATAAATTCACAGACTGGTCTTGAATGCTACAACTACCAGAATGACCTCCCCCCATGCAGGGATACTGTCACCTCTCAGAGTTAAGTGTCGGCACGGCATAAAAATGGTAAATGAAGACACGGCGTAAACCTTGCTACAGTGGGATTGAAGGAGTCCCATCTTTATATATTCTGCTAACACAGTAAATAATCATTATTCTATTTGACAGTATGGACATGTAGTCTACAGAATTGCTGTGTGATCGAACAATTTCATAACCCCTTCCATACATGGATGTATAGTAGGCCTACTGGCAATGACACTTTTTGGTGTTCCATTAAATAGATGTTTAATGGAATGAGCACAGCATGGTTTCCATTTGGATGCCGGAATTATTTTACAGAGGATGAATTGGTTTAGGTGGCCTATTATATGAAATGATTTGTTTGACAGTCTTGTTAAACAGTCAGCTGTTACAACGTGAAATAATAAATAATAATAAAGCAGGTGTCAGACGAATCCCGTTGGACGAAGGGAACCAATGAATGGAATCACTGCTGTTTTTCTGTTATTAAACCACTCCTGTTAGTAAAGAAGAAAAATCAAAAGTGTTGACGTCAAATTGACAGATGTTTATAACATAGATATATATAACCAGGGTTGAATGCCCCACTCCAACTCATCAACCTGTCCCTCTCTCCTTTCTTTATCACCTCTGTGATTTTCTACTGTCTCAACAGTGTCAAAATAACCCACAAATATCTGTAAAACAGTCCTCGGGTTTATGCCAATTAAAACAGGAAACCCTTGCTGCTTTGATATCTGAGCATTTGTTCCTGCTTTCAGATTGAGTCTGTAGATTTGGGTGAACATGGGGCATTCAGTACCTGCCTGTGGCTGAAGGCAGTGTACATCCATGCAATGTCTCCAGGGGAAACAATCAGCCATTTTACACGCCTCAAACCTCTGTCATGGCACTTTTTCTTCTCGTCTGGAGCGGAGAAACCACTATATCAGCACACAGCAGACGAATCGTCCAGCGCTCCTAGGCTCAATTAGGGTTGTCTTAATGCTGACAGAGGAGGTAGTGTCCACAAGGACAGGACAGTGAGCATTACTTCCAACATACACACTCGCCTTCCCTCTTATGCCCCCACATAGATAAAGCTGTGAAGACTCCAGGATTATTGACACGATTACACACAACACACACATAAAGAAACACGTGTCCAAACAATGAGGCCAGACTCAGGCTGTTCCTCCACACTTGCCATAACTTAGACCCCTTAGTCTTCGAAGATCATTTATTTATTCGACATATAATGTTAACAGCATGCGTCAAATGAGGCTGGTAATCATTTTCCACGGTGCTGTGGTGGGAAATCTGATGACTTTCTCTATATTTCAGGTAGCACATTTGGTTCCTTGGAAGTTGTGGGAACCTATCTTTTTGGTTTTATTGGTTTTATTTGTACTGAAAACAAATTTTTTCTTATGGCATGGCATTAGTGAGATTCAAACCTATGACCCATGGAATTAGTCCACTGCAGTTCCAATACAAAGCTAGCATACTACGTTTTATTCAGACACATACAAAGCTCATCGTTTTAGTGTATTAATACAGACCCAATTTTAAAGTAAACCAAGCCCCACACGCCTAAACACTGATGACGGGATACAGAGAATTTTGTTGATGCTGAGAACGGAACTTATGTTTTCCAAATAACATTCTCAGAATGTTCTCAGAACGATTTATTTTGCTTGGTATAGCTCCACCCTCTTTCTAATCATGGGTATTTTTTCTGTGCCAGATCTCAAGAGAAAGATTCATAACTTCCTCAAGTTTCCTTAAAATCAGGCCTGTGGCATCACATTGCGTTTGATGTATACATATACACATGGAAGTGTGGAGACAGATTCCATGTCCACTCCCAAATTCTTTGTAGTGGACGATTCCATTGAACCATGTTCAGATTTAACCCTGTCTTTAAGTAATGAAATACCTAGGAAATTGTTTATTTATTTATTTTGTGTGTTCAAAGCCGAGCAACTATCATGCAACATTACCAGAATGTAGTGGGAGTAGGAATGGATTTAAAATCTCCACAGGACAACCACACTCTCACTCTAAGAAAGATGCGCTTCTCTGAATGTTTTGTGCTAGCTGGGCTTTTTTCCCTCCGTCTTTCTCTGTCTTTACTCTGTCACTCTTTCTCCTCCACTATCTCCTTTATTGTCTATGTGGATGCAGAAGTGCTGACAGAGTCCTCATCAGTTAGTGGTGGGATAGAGAGCAAAATTGATGGTACAGTGAACCCCGGCCCTGAGCCCGAGTCCCTTAAAGTGCTGACGGCTCCAGCTAGGAGAGCTTCCAAGGGACCAGAGCGCTGGCCTGTCCGTCCCCCGTTAGGAGCCAACAGCTGGGGCTGTTCTCAGATCATTAATCTCCACATTAGTTTTTCTGTTCCATGACTCACTGATTGGCAATGGTATGATCCAGGAGTGAACGTCTCCTCTGTAGGATTGTCTGCATTAGTCCTCTCTGCACTACCTAGTTCACTGCACTACAGAGGCTTGAGTTGGGAGGTTGAAGTGGAGAATAGAGGAGATCCTAGCTGCTATTGTTCCCAACTGTGCCACCTCCCCCTAACACCAATCCCTCCTGAGACCCCTTTGGCCTATTAATGAGGCCATGCCTCTCTTTTTGGGGTCAGTGAGGGACGTCATTAGGCTGGTCTGTGGTGGTCAGTCAATGGGGGGGCCAGATAGAACCCTGTTTACAGACTGCTTGTGTTTACATTCCTTGAGGCTAGCGCCAGCTTTGGGGGGACTGCTGTAAATAAAGGGAAATGCTCTTATTAGTAATGGAAAAATCCAACACATCAAGGAATGTTTCAAGCAGAGAAAAAAACTAACTAATTTATTTGGTGCAGTACATGGGGTTGTACATGGGCTAATGCTTTTTGGGGCTGAATCTAAGGTGGGGATGTTACTGAGGAAACTGATACTTCCTCTATGAGAGGAGTCAGGGGAAAAGCTGTGATCCTCTCACACTTTAAATACCCTGTAATAGTTTCATGAAATAGAGAGATGAAACACTTTGTTTGAACTGGATATCAATTATTACGCTTCTTTAAAATGCTTCTGGGGGCTGAGGTTTATTATTGGTGGGGGACGAGGCAAAAGAGGTTAGGTCTGGGGAGTTGCAGCGGGTGGGTGCAGATGGGTAGGTGAAGGGGGTAGGGAGGAGCAGGTAGGGGGCTATCCCGTTCCCTATAGATCATATTTTTGGTCACCGAAAAAAAAGAGTAAAGGTACACACATCATTTAGTATGACGACGTCTGTTCTTATTTGTGTTCAATAACTCATAATTGACACTAAAACAACGACTTATTTGCATTTACACTTAAGCATAATTTATTGCATTTGCATAAAATTACCCTCTGGTCTGCCAGCATCTTTTTAAAGAACCACCCTAATCCTACCAATCATTGAATCTCCTGTAGTGTTCACCTTCTCTTATATTCATTGGGGTTTTTAAATACAATCTTCATGCATATTGAACAGTAGGTGGTGACTATATTCATCCCAATGTTTTATAATCTAATTTTGTTGTTCTAGATTTTATCAGTGCACAAATACTTTAATGTGCCAGATCAAAACCCCTATTTAAAGGTTTTGGCTGTTCATTTATTGATGTTCTTCCACTCCAGGTGAGTTACTTTGTTAACATTTCAGTTAAATTTAATGTTTACTTTTTCTTAACGTTTTTTTAACCTATTTTTCTCCCTTCCCCAATTTCATCATTTCCAATTGTATCAACGCCTTTGTGTCATCAACACAACACCCCAACGGATTTGAGAGAGTGGAAAATCGTAGCAAGCGCTCTTCAAAGGCATCCAGGCTAAGCTCTTTGCTTTTTTTCCCACACTTCTTTTCCAACCGGGAAGTCATAGCTTGTTGCTACACTCGGCACTCGGCACGACACTGCGTCACCTGGGAGGCCCTTATATCTTTAAGGGGACGGTGTGAAATGTCTGGCCAGTTACTGGTCATCACTGGTAGCATTTAAATCAGTTATGTCACTCGCTTTGAGTAATTGAAGTCGTTGTTCCCTCCTGCTTCACAGGATTTGTGGCTTTGGTGGTGTGGTGGTAACATTGCTTAGTCTGTGACAGCTGTCATGTTCAGAGAAGTGCTGGTTCGCGCCCAGTGTGGGACAATCTGAGAAGCGGTGCCTGTGTTAAAGCATAGCCGTGGGAAGCAGGGGTTCTGTTAGTGCTGCGCCCCCTAACAAGATCCCAAATGTCACTTGTAGCTTTGTATTGTCTGCAATTCCCTCTGTGGATCGCTTTCCTTCGCATGTCGCGCTGTCAGAAACAGTGAGCTGTGCTCACGAAACAAGTGTGGTGCGTTATTGGGCTGTTTGTTCAGGTTTTAGGATTTTGCCTTAATACACAATGTGTCTGGCAATAGAGCATGCATTTAATAAATTGCATTCTTTTCAAACAGACCAGTCCAACAGCCATGTCGAAAAAAAATTAAGTCTGCTAATCAAAATGAAGAAGGGACAGCAACATGAACCAAATGTGTGTGTGTTCTGAGTTCTTTTGTGTAAGTGTGAATGAGAGAGTCTGTGTGTGTGTGTGTGTGTATGTCCCTGGAGAGTGTGTGATTGATTATGTGCCAGTTGAGGTTGCATGAATGAGCTGGTCTGTGTTTTCTATGTGACTCTGCAAAAGGGTTCTAAGCTGCAGATTAGAGTGCAGGGCAGACAGGTAGTTTAACATTTGGATGGCCTGGGGATAGAAGCTTTTTTCAGTCTCCTGCTTATAATGCTTATGAATCATCTCTGTCTGCTAGATGGTAGCGGCAAAAACAGCCCATAACTCAGGTATGAGGTTCTGGAAGGCAGGGTACATGATGGCGTGTTGGGCTGATCTCACCACCCTCCACAGAGACATGATCGCAGGCACTGGGCGGTGCGTCTTTTATGTCAAGCAGGGATGTAGGCTGGTAAGAGTTTTAAGTGTTTTGAGGAGAAGCCAGATGGACTGTCTGACATTGCAGTGCTCTTTATGTGCAACAGAGATGTGTAATGAATGGCAGTTACACATCAAAATCCAACATCAAGGAATGTCCTAAAGCGTGTCTCTAATGATGCTTTTCTGATGATGTTAGAACCATCTCAGCGCGTTCTGCTAGTAAACACTGTTTTCTCCTCAGCTGGCATTACCTATTTGAGCTTTATATTTCAGATAAGCACTGCAATGGTCTGTTCTGAAACTCTCTCACACACACAGAGCCATTCACTTTCTACCTCAGAGTTTGACAGGAAGCAGCTAAAAATATCAGACTAACACTTCGGCTGTAATTGCTATGTTGCCCCCTTTATAGTTAGTAGTACTGTATCTTGCTAAAGCAGCCGCAAATGAATGTAATTGCTGTGTGCACAGGGAAAAGTGTCATGTCAGTTAGCTCTGACTGTATAAATATACGGTATAACAGCACTAAGTGCCACCCTCCTTCCCTCCTTATATATAAAATCAGATGTTATTTTGTAGAGCAACAGGCCAAGAAAACGTTAAAAGTTTATAAACTGAGAACATTTGCCAAGATTAAAGAAACACCTCTTTCAAGGGGCCATTATGTCAAATGGTTTTATTTGATGTAACAAAATGTCCCTTATACATCTTCAGTAATAGGAAACTACTTTTGTTGTTCCCTATTACTGGTTGTTACAGTTCTACATAGTTAACTCAATGTCTGTTCAGATTAAAATAGCACCAAAGTATGTACAGTATCATAGAGCCATTTAAGTCAGTTAAAAAACATGAACATAAACCAATAACAGCCTTTACAGCTTTCGTGAGCTGCTTGAACAACATTTTAAATAAAACAGAGTATATGCAGAGTTGGCTTGAATGCGCTGTTGCTGTTCTGCTCATGGTCTCAGTGTGGAAACAAATTTGGGAAATCTCCTGTAAACTGTTTAAATTAGTTGATTCTACTCTTTAAAACAGCACATCCTTTGATGTAATATTTGCAAAAGTTCAGAAAATATTTCTGTAATATTTTAGCAATAGAATGTTATGCTGGCACTCTGAAAGAGTGTCAAGGCTAATTCCTAAATAATGTTTTCGGTAATATATTGTAGAAGAGACTATAAGTGATTGACCAGTGTTCCAATCACCCAAGGTAAAGCCATTCATACTAATTCTATGGGCACAGAACTAGAGCTCTAAATAAATAAATAAAAACAGTTAGCACTGGAATTTGAATGCAAAAAAGGGCCACCTTATCAAATGTAGAACACCAAGAAAATATTGCTTTTTGCTGGGATACAATATGAATTCTAGCCATTTTTTAAGAACATATTGTGCCCCAAATCAGTATGTTGCACTATAAACATTAGTTCATTATAAAAGCTCCAAAGTTGGTATTAACATGTTTTTACCACTTTGCAGTTACAGCCTGCTCAAAGAAAATAAGGGAACTTGTAATCATCACAATATAACACCAAGTCAGTAAACTTCAGGGACATCAATTTGTTCAATTAGGAAGCATAAGCGATTATGAATCAATGTCACCTGTTTTGGTGCAAATGAAAGTGACAACAGGTGCATTGGAGAGGCAACAGCAAGACAACCCCCAAAAAGGTAATGGTTTTGCAGGTGGTGACCACAGACAACTGCTCTCCTTATCCTTCCTGACTGATTCTTTTGCATTTTGCTAGTGTCCTTGTCACTACTGGTAGCATGAGGCGGTATCAGCAGCCCACTCAGGTTGCACATGTAGTACAGCTCCTCCAGGATGGCACATCCATACATGCCATTGTAAGTAGGTTTAATGTGTCTCTCAATACAGTCTCAAGAGCATGAAGGAGATTGTCTGGGGAAGCAAACATTTGTAGGGTCGAATAGACCTCCAGGTGCTAGCCAATGGTACCCTGAAAGCAGTTAGGTACCGGGATGAAATCCTCACACCCATCATCAGAACTTATGCTGGTGCAGAGGGCCCTGAGTTTCTACCAGTGCAGGACAATGCCCGGCCTCATGTGACCAGAGTGTGTAGGCAGTTCCTGGATGGTGAAGGCATTGATGCTATTGACTTACCCTTACATTCCCCAGACCTGAATCCAATTGAAAATCTTTGGAACATTATGTATTGGTGCATCTGACACCGCCAAGTACCGCCACAGACTGGCCAGGAGCTCACTGATGCCCTGATCTAGGTCTGGGAGGAGATCCCCCAGGACACCATACGCCAACTCATCAGGAGCATGCCCAGATGTTGTCAGGAATGCATACAGGCACGAGGTGGCAAAACACACTACTGAGTCACATTATGAGTTGCCATGATGAAATTCAAGCAAGTTGGAACAGCCTTTGATTTCAATTGGTTGATGATTTTGGTTTCCTTTGACCACTGTGACGTGACTTATTTCTCCACGAATTACAAGATTTTCAGCATTTTTTAAAATCTTTAATATATTTTGTTCGTCAAGATACGATGTTTGATTTAAGTTTTCCATTCATTTTTTTGAGTAGTGAAAAACAAGCAGGCAATTATAAAAACATGAATTATATCATTCATTATTGCATGGCAATTAAACACATATTCCTAATGTTATGAATTATAGACTGGTACATGTTTTTTCAGTTTCCATTAATTTAATATTTTTCATATAAAACAACAGGCTGGGAATGTCACTTCATCTTTCTCAAAGTTACTCTGAGGAAGATGCCCGTTTGGTGTCTTATCAACAGTGACCTGCAGCTTATACAGCCAATGGATAAATTGTATCTAAAAGTGATACTTCTCTGCCTTTTCTGTTGACTGTCTTAACTATTCCTTTTAGACTGTTTGTCAGTTTTACTTGCTAAGCTTTTTTCACAAATGTTGTCATTGTGGTTGAAAATCAATTTTCTTCGTTTGCTGAAGCCCCAAGGCTCTGAACTGTATATTGTACCATGCAATTAAATTGTCTAATGTTTTCATTTAAAACACTAAAACTCCAAATCCATTATTGTAAAGTGAAACTGTTTTTGTGTTGATGAATATTTGATAAAACCAGAAATATATTCTTGCATAAGAATTCAACCCCATATGCTGTGCAAGCTTCAAGTTTTACCCATTTTAAATATAAAACCTGACTTGAATGGTAGAAGATCAGGTTGTGAAATTTAAGCACAATGATTTAAGGCCATCGATCAGTCAACCAATGTTAGAGATAAACCAATACAGATGCATAGATTGGGAAAAGTATTTGCACATCCTAGTGAGCAGTTATGGATCAATAATCAGGATCTCACTCTACACAGGCACTGTCAAGAAAAGGCAGTACCACAAGAATCAAGCTCATACACAAAGCAGGCTTATAAGAGAATCCAAACAGAGACCAACAATAACTTTGAAGAAGAAATAACATTTTGTGGCTGGTGAAGGATGGCAAGGGTTAAAAGTGGTGGAGGATGGCAAAAAAAAAAATCATAACGATAACATCTACCTAGCTGTTTTGTGTGATGTGGGATATTTTGGGGGTGTCGACTAATCTCTCAACTAGTCAACCAGTTGAAATGTATGAAGTATACACACTATGTTTTGAAAACCAAGTTGTTTGAAGGTATAATAACAAATGAAAAAATAAGTAATGTGGGGTATTGAGAAGACGACCAAAAATGTTACAACAATTCCCGGCCTGACTCACCGCGGAGGTTGTCATTCCCAGATTCAGCCGCTAAAGCGCATCTTCCGGTGATTGTCCTGATGTAGTCAAATGAAGACAGACAACCAAAAGTGCTTTGTAACAGTATGAGAACTGAATTGAAATTACAAATGAACAACGGTGTTTAACTTGCACACCAGCATGCGTCAATTTAACGGTGCTTGTTGGAAAGGGGCTTTTATTTCAGAACCGTAGACAGCGACTTATCCAATAAGTTCACCATGTTGGAGGAAGCACACGCAACCCACCTGAAAGACCAGTGGGGATCTGTGTGCTAACGAGACAGAAACGTTTGGCATGGTAGAGGGCTGCCAGACAAAAGAATGCCTTCAGATTTATTTTAACCTATAGAACCTTAATATTTTGCATTTGAATATAGGGAATAAACATTGCTTTAATTCTCTGATAATACACCACAGGACAATGCTTTTTGACTCATTTCATGTGTGCCCACTCCTTGTCCTGCCACAGTCTATCTGAGCACAATGAATGCTTGTAGGTATGTATGCTTTGTTGTGTACCAGACCAGTGTTTACACCCTGGGATTTTGTATTCGACAGCAACATCTCCAAATCTATGCGCATTGTTAGCTGTGGTGTGATTCTTTTGAATTGGTTTTGTCTCCACAAGAAATTGCAGTTACCATGCCTCGGTAGTGAAAAATAAAGTAGGCTTGTTTTCAAGTGGCACACAAACCACTGTTTGCAGAGATTTCATTAAACTTGTTTTGCTGGACTAGTCGACTATATTGGGTCAGCTTTAGTGGTCAGAGATCAAAATATAGCTCTTTGGATAGAATTAAAAATCCTATATATGGTGCAAACCAAACTCTGCCCATGCCTCAAGACGCACCCTGAAGTATGGTGGAGGCAGAATCATGCTGTGCAGATGCTTATATGCAGGGACTGGGCATCTTGTTAATATTTATGGAAGAATTTATGCAGCAAAATACAGGGAAATACTGCAAAACAACCTGCTTCTGTTTGATAAAAATCGGATGCTTGGGAGAAAATTTCCCCTTAACTGGACGATGATCTCAACAGCACATGGTCAAAGCAATATTGAAGTGGCTCATGAAAGAAAAGGTAAATCTCCTACCATGACCAGGTCCTGATCTCAATCCCATTGAGAATCTGGCACTATTTTCATCCAGCCAACTTGAACAACCTATAGCAAATCTGTGAGGAACAATAGACCAAAATTACTGCAAAGCTAGTATATAGCTTCCCTAAAAATATTCAAAGTTATTGCAGTGAAAATCAGTTCTAAAAAATAGGAATGGGGTTGAATACTTTTGCAAACAGCATATTTCCCTATACATTTTCTGACAAGTATTTCCCAATTTAACATTGCAAATTAGCTGTTGCTGTTTTTGTTAATACACACTACTGAAGGACAGACAAAATCCCTTTTCATAATTATTTGATTGTGGTATTTACATTAACGAGAGTTGACTGGCTTTTATGAATGCCTTCAAACGATCATAAGTCATGCTGTGGCAACTATCTCCAAAGTTCGGTTCAAAGTGAAACATTGCTTATTTCAATAGTTACCTGCTGTATCTCTGAATGAATATGACACACTAATCCCTGCAGATTCCAGACCTGTGTCACTCCCATGGGACTGTGGATCTGTCGAGTCCAGGCCTGTGTCTCTCACAGTTGACTGTAGATCTGTAGAGTCCAGGCCTGTGTCACTCTCGTTGGACTGTGGATCTGTAGAGTCCCGGCCGGTGTCACTCCCATTGGAATGAGGAGTGACACCGGCCTGTGTGTTAGAGATAGCGTCCTGGCCTGTGTGTATTCCTGTGTAAATCAAGGGTGTATGCTATACCATCTCAACAAGATATGAGCTCCATCAGCCCACTGTGACGCAAATAATGGAGAGCATTTAGCATATAACATGACAGCAACTTAGCCTTGTTCTGGACGCCCTTCCAAAATATCCCCAAGGGCCTCAAGAAAAATAATAAATCAGGTACTGTAACTTATTTTCCATACAGCTGCAAGCACGCTGGATATAACTATATTCATGTCATAGTGAATCACCATGACTGAATTGTGATAGCTAAAAAAATATTCAGGCATATCAGATTTAATCTGTGTATTTGGTCATTGAGAAGGCTCATTGCTGCCCTCAGACTGAGAAATGTTTAAGATAATGCACATATATGTTTGCTCAGAGTTAGCGCCTATTAGCCAAACCCGTTGACTAATAGGGACAATATAAGTGACTAATTGATAGCAGAAATGGAAGTTAACGGATTATACCAGTCGAATAAGTTGAATTAGTCAAATAATAATTGAAGCAGTAAGATTTTATCATCCGGAGGCCTTATAATAAAGTATTTTGTTGCCATCTGTGCATCTTGTTTCATTCCATTTAATTACATCAGTCATCAGGGATGTAATGTTTGATGTTAAAAAGCAGATTGACATTCCAAAGAGAATTCTACAATACTGCAATATGACTTTGTCAACACAGTTCCATTATGGTAGAACATCATAACACCATGGTATTGTGCAATATTTTCCCTTTGATATAATTCATAATAATTATAAATACAATCATATTCTAACATAATTCATTGAATAATGACACTATTTTCTCATTAGTTTTCAGTGGTTTAATGACATGTATTCAAAGGGCACAAGGTAATTACACCTGCATAGCCTGTTTCACACCTGTATAATGTAAGTCTGATATACCAGATACTGTGACGTGGTTAGAAGTAGTGTTCATAGGAGCCATACAATTTTAAGTTGGAATCAGGCCCTTAAAGTGTGTGAAGGATAGCTGTAAATAGCTCAAATGGAAGCAGTTGATATTTTTATTCACAACTTTTAAAAGCTTTGCCGGACGTCAAACAGTGTATCCCTTCATTAGCTGGAGGGGATTTGGGTGGGAGCGGGGGAGGACTGAAAAATGTGCACTAATGTTGACGTCTGCATTTCATCAAACCCTTTTTTGGACCACCAGTCTCATGCCCTAGTCGGCCTAATAACCCATGAGACAAGCTGTGAGCTGCTGAAAACCTATCTCTGTGTGCTGCTAAGTGCTATGTGCTGTACGCTGCTATGATCCCTGTGCATAAGCTGCTCTGAGCTGTGCATTGAAAGCTGTGACCAATGTTCTTTAAGCTGTTTGCTGTGATCTGCGAGATGTGACCTGCTGTGAGCTGTGATCTGCTGTGAGCTATGGACTGTGAGCTGCTATGAGCTATGTTCTGTGAGCTTCTGTGAGCTATGTTCTGTGAGCTGCTGTGAGCTATGTTCTGTGAGCTGCTGTGAGCTACGCTCTGTGAGCTGCTGTGAGCTAGGTTCTATGAGCTGCTGTGAGCTATGTTCTGTGAGCTACTGTGAGCTATATGTGCTGCTGTGACAGCCTGTCAGGACTCACCTTCAGACCCTCACTTCTCCAATTCTGTTGGACATGACCAATCCTCCTCCTCATTCTTTTTCTTTTCTCGTTAGGGGTCAAGGGACAACTACTAGTGTAGATCAGAAGCGTGTTGATGTACGGATGGTGGTTTCCCCCCAAGTCCAGTCAAAAGTGCCACCGCAGTTCTTAGTTATTATTTGCCTTGAGTGAGCCATCCTGTTTATTGTATTGATGTATCTCAAACTACTAAACTATTTTACTGTATGACTCAAATGATTATGGATTAAACATTTTAGTCTCAGACTCTTGACATTCTTGTTGAACTGATATACAGTATATTTGTTCTGATGCACTGGTCAGCCTACACTGGCCTGGTTGCTTTACTGTAATGTTTGCCTTAACCCAAGTGTGTCATTCTGTTCTGCCATAGGTCTGCCCTTGGGTGTCCCAGTGTTATGCAGTATATTTCTGTGGCGTGAGGAAGAGGGGGGATGGGCCTGTATAGGGCAGAGGGCGGTCTAGGGGGCTCAAGCAAACAGGGAGGGTCTCAACACACAAAGTAAACATTGCCCTGTGTTTGAACTGTACACCTTGGGTCCGGCATGTCTCCCACACACTCACTCTCCCCCTCCCCTCCCTATTCCCACTCACCCCCCCCTCTTCCCATCAGCCGACTGGCCCAGCTAAATATGCCGCTTATTCCTGGACCTGCCCATAAATCAGGGGAAAGCACCTCTGACAACATCTCACCTCTACCACCAACAGCCCTTATTGAAGCTCTCTCTGACTCACATGTGGGAAGTGCATTAAAACATGGCTACATTGGACTCAAACAGTTGGACAGTTGTTATTCGCCCAATATCGGAAATATCTATCTGATGTGTATATGTGTTGACATTCACTTACCCCATTCAGACCATGTCTGAACACTGACAGTTTGACCATTTCTTGAATTATATGCAAAAGTTTTTATGTAAGAGACGTGCCCAATTACGGTCCAAGACGGACCTAGTGATCAGAACTGTAATGTAATGGCTTAGTATGAATGGACCAGTGATTCTTTACACACTATGTACTTTGCATTGTGACTTAGGTGAAACTTAAGAAATCAACTCCGTGTTGCTAGCTGTCAGGACAGGCTGTTTACCAGCATAAGTCATTTCTCCTTGTGCTTGCCTTATATATAGCACAGTGAAGGGGCCTGTGAAAAGTGTAGTCGTAAAAGCCTGCGTAATTGGCCAGCAATGTCTGCGTATGGCGTGTTTTTAATGGAATATGTCTGCCTTGTCTCATCGTGTTCTAGCAACTCCTAGTGGCAGCCTGGGTGCATGTGACCACAATTATGTAAAAGACCAGCAAATGCGTTCCTTCTGGTACTTAAGGATTCTGGTACACATTTCCTGGTTGAGCAAGCGGTGAATCAAGAATGAGAACTTTTCATATTTCATCGACAAATATTTGCCAACACTACCAGGCTATCAGTGATTTTGCTGAGAAAATCCATGCACTTGGACAATTATGTTAGCTGTATATTCAGATTGCTTTCAAATAGTGTAACTAACCACAAACTTAACATAAAATTGCAATAATAAGCCAGCGAGGCTCTAAACAGTTTCATCAAAGTTTATCTTCCTCATTTTTGCATAGCTGTCTAACTAGTTAATACCAATAATAATACATGATGTTGTCAAGCATCATCCTACACCAAGAGCCCCAAATTGGGTTACATCATAGAATAGATATGGCAACCTCTAAGAATTCCTGCACAATGTCTGAATGAAACTGTTTAATGAAGGCACTTATCAGCTTCATTTAATCAACTAGCTATTTCCCTTTCTGAACTTCAGGCCGTATTTTGTTCAGTTAAAACAAGGGCATCCAAAGGCACGGATTGAGATTGATAGGCTAAAGATATTAAAAGCCTAAACCATGGAATTAAAATCAACCAGCTTCCCCAGCCCAGCTCTAAAGGGGAGAGACTGCACCTTAAATTATGTACCTATTTACAGGGTTACTATTCAAAGTTCTCTAGCCTACAAGTCTTCCTAGGATATCCAGCCCTGAGATTCCAGAAGATTGAGCAAAAGAAATAATGCAGTTCTGGGCTAAACACTAAACTGCTTTTTTCTGCATGAGAACTGAAGCAACAGCAACAATTAAGAAGGACACACATTCATTCCACTGAGAGAATTGGGTAAATGTCTAAACATTTCCCCCCTAAAAAATTCTTTCGTTTTGTTGTTTTGACTTTGTTTATTCATCCCTGTCTCAAATCACTGACTTCAACCTCTGCTGCCTTAACTTGTTCCCAACAACTTTGATACATCAGTGGCAAACAAAAAAAGCTAAATACACGGACGGCCTGAAAAAGCAAAGCTTTTCATCTGAAGCTGAGTCAATTAGGAGGGCAGCGTTACTGAATGCATTCTGCAACTTTGTTTTTAAATGTTCAGAGGAATGTCCTCTGGACTGAACCGTAGGACCTATTGATTCTGACATGTTTATTTTCACTGGAAACATTGCCTTTTGGATTTCTAACAACTCCAGCACATTTTCAGCTTTTGTCATGCATGTGTTGGAGAGAATGCACCCAGTACCACAGACGGGTGCCTTTTCATCCTAACAACCAACCCAGCATATGACATGTGTTCTGTTTAAATGGCTAGGATTCTATTTTTGCATTAAGTGCCACTTTATTGAACTGCTCCTGTCGTTTGAGTGACTAACCGGACATTTTTATAAGGCGTTTCAAAAAGGACAGTTTATGTAAACAAGGATTTAACTGAAGTAGATTAAAAAAAGACATACATTACTCTCAACCCTGACCTAATCTGACAGCTCATGAGCTCACAGTGTTGGCGTAATTACCCACTTTCATTTCTTGTTTTTGATAACGAGGGGACAAATTGCTGTCATCATCAAGAACATTTAGATCTAGATTTGTTGTGCTTGTTTCATAGTAGTCAGACATGTATCAGGGGTTTAGGGGTCTATCGGGTTTAACAAAGTGAAAGCAACATGCAGTGGTACATACAGCTCCGCAAAGAAATGAAGAGACCACTGCACCTTTTTCTTTCCTTTCCAAAACATTTGAAAAGGAAAGTTCTGAGTGAGGAACAGAAGGGTTCAAATTGCATTGGTCTCCTAATTGTAACCTTTCTGTTCCTCAATAAAAACCTTCCTTTTCGACTTTTTTGGAAAGGAAAAAAAAAGGTGCAGTGTTCTCTTAATTCTTTTCCGGAACTGTATTTGGAGCAAAATAAAGGATTCTATTACCCGGATTGATTGCACAAATGTTTAGGTTGGAGAGCCTAGGCCTTGCACAGCAAACACGGAGCTTTGCTCTTCCCTGTTTTTAAGTGTTAAGGAGAGGGGTGTTCAGTGCTAGTGAATAGTGTTGTCCAGATTTGGGGACATATACAAATCTGTATAAAGTATGGCAGTGCTTGTTGAAATGTTGAGCTTGGCTTCAGCCAATGTAGTTAGAAGATTAGTTTGTGTAGGCTTGGCTTAACAGTTAGTTCCCCACACACTCTTGTGCATTGTGAATTATGCTTGCTTGAGATGGCTGGGTTTGCTGATATAGGTTCTGTTGAGGATGTTGAGAAATGTCCCCTGCTTATTGAGGTTGTTTTGTGATATTAATTATTTATAGCAAGCATTATTTAAAGACCCAGTGCAATCAAAACGTGACTTTCCAGTTAGAAAAATAATATATATTCACACTACAAGAGCAAAATAACGCTGAATTGTCAACTGTAGCATTTCCAATAGGGGCCTGGTTGAGAATATATGTTGTGCACAAAGAAGCAAATCCCGCAAGATAATTCAAGTGTGATCCGTGTCTTGATAATCTAACGTTTATCTCTTATCTTATGTTGAACCACGAATTGTTTTCTGGCTGGAGCAATTATATTTCCATCTTACTCCTGTCTAACTGAAAGAGTAACCCTTACTTTTCATCTTTTTAGTGGTTTTAGCCTATTTTCAGATAAAATGTTTCCTCTAGATTCTTCGCCTCATAATTGCTTCCTTGACTTTCATTGACACCTCTTTGGTCTTTCAGAATCCAAAAGCAAACAGAGCAGAAAACAGGACAAAAAGCTTCTCTGTCCCGATTATTACACAGGACACTATTATTCCTTAAGTATGTTGACTCAACATATATAGTATTGTTCATGTTTAATTTTTTTTAATGAAAAGAAGAAGTTTATACAGAATTAAAAAAATATTTGTGAGAAATTTCAACCCATATTATTGTGGACATTACAGGTAATTTTGAATATGATTGGGTTTTTTCATTGGTTACCTGGACAAATCATATTTTACTTTTGGTGTTAGCATCTTTCTGCAACAAACAAAACACCAAACATGGATAGGCCCTGGTATGTTAAATACATGAGGGACTGAGAAAGTGTGATGCAATTTATGTTTGTCCTGTTTTTTGCAACTCTTATGTCTGTTTTTGTTTTATCGTTGTCTCTACTTGTCTTTTTTAGTTTTGACTGTTGTCTAATAAGTCCTTTCATAGTCATGTCTACTCTTGTTTAATAAATGTGTCACCACAGTGCATTGAATCCCTTAAACCAGATAAAGATAAGAATTACTTTTCATGTGGAATGTTGTTTGCTTGACTATTGTAGAACATTATTGTTCCTTTATCCTTGTGTATTATCAGTGAGGAGAGAAAGCCTGTGTTTCTATTCCAAAGGATTCCCTTTGTTACCAATTTATATTAATCAATAAGGAGAAATGAACAGCTTTGAGCCTTTGGGACTTGCTGTAAGACAGAGAAAAATGTCTTACTGTGATCCATTAGTTAGCCTGGCTTGGGATGGGGACAGATAGTCTAACCAAACTATGGCAGATGTAGATGAATACATTTGTTTTGTTTTTTCTCAGTGTAAAAATGTGTAGTTGGCCCTACAGAATATTTGTGACAGGAAAAAAAATGCTTCTCTAAGGTTTTATGAGACCTTACCCCTCCCAAAAACAGCTTTGTGTTTTCTAATGTCATTGTCCTCTCTGGTTGTCCCATGGAAACTAAGGCTAATGGTTCCCAGAGTAGATTGCTAAGTTAACAAGTTTCACATTGCTGACAGTGTTCCCCGGGGATCGGTCCCCTGGGCCTCTGAAGAGGGAGGGCTTGTGATAAGGGTTGATATTGGAACCTGTGTAAACCTTGTTAAGCTTTTCCCCCTGCAAGCGGGGGATAATCCAAAACACCTGGGCTGGTTAACTGGGATCAAGTGGGATTAAGGAGGAGGGTACTATAGAGCCCACTCAGTCCCAGTCCAATCTCCAGTCCCCTCTTTTCATCCATCGCTTCCTTTTCTACATCTCACTTAGTCAATCATTTCCTTATCTTCAGTCGGGTCTGTAATTATTGGCACCCATGATGAAGATGAGCAAAAAATTATGAGAAATGCATAGCAGTGGTGGGTTTGGAACAATGCATGTGAAGACAAAAAACCCACATCTACAGTAATATGATGGGATATTTGATGCTGTTTTGTCTATTTTGGTTGCACTAGTCCTGATCTTTCTCAGAAAAACTCAAAAATGTGATTTCTAATAGTCCGATGTTCTAAGCAATTTTTCTTGAGTGTATGTGAACATGAATACTTGTAATGAGAGTGCCTTCAGAAACTATTTAGACATCTCCACATTTAGTTGTGTTATGGAAATGTAGCATTGTCTTTTATGATTGATTTAAATAGAATTGCCCCCAAACAATGTGTCATGGCTTGGGCAAAACCCAAGCCATGAGGGACAAGGAGCTCTTTATAAACCTCAGAGATTACCTAAGTATTTAAAGTCCCCGGAAGCATAGTAGACTCCATCATTGTGAAGTGGAAGCAATTTAGAACCACCAAGCTGTCCGGCCAAACTAAGTAAAAGGTAAAGAATTGCCTTGGTCAGGGAGGTGACAAAGGACCCAATGGCCATTCTACCAAAGCTACAGAGTTTCTTTTCAGAGATTTGAGAATCAGCCAAAAGGACATTCATCTTTGCAGCTCTCCATCAATCAGGCCTTTATGGTAGTGGCTGGACGGAAGCCACACCTGACTAAAAAGCATATGACATGCTGTCTGGTGTTTGGCAAGAGCCAATGCCCTCTCTCCCTCATTTGGATCACAGACACTTGATTTTTGTTTATAGCCCTCACTTGTTTCCCTAATCACTACTGTTCCTACTTAAGTTTCTCCTTTCTCAGTGTATCTTGTCAGTCTTTGTTTGGCGCATGTTTTATGTTTCAGTTGTTTCGTCCTGTCTTGTTTGTAATGTTTCCTTTGGTTACAGTTCAGGTTCTTTTATTAAATGTCCTCCATTATCCCTACGCTTTTGTCCTGCCTCATCAACTGTTACAGTTGAAAACCACTCCTTGCACTGCACTCCCCTCTCTCTAGGTAGGTACATTTTCAATCCAGAGTAGGTAAATTGCTAGATGTAAATACATTTGAAGTAGAAAAGACAATTACAGAAGTAAATGTGGGGTTCTTGCCAGTAAGTTTACAATTTTGTTGTGATAGCCAAACAATGTGAAATATAATTAGTTTAGTTGTCTCTAGCACTGTTCAAAAGATATTTAAGCATTAATTAATGCCCATTATGCAAGCGTTTAAAGATGTAAAACAGCATTTATTCAGTGTCTCTAGCATGGATGGTTGCAAACATGAAAAATATTGATGTTGACCAAAAAGATAATGTACACTTAAGATACTAGCCTAGCTCCTCTCTAGGTTTAGACATTGTGCATCAATATCTTGTTGTTGCTTGATCTTTGGGATTTTAAGCTGGGTACCTTGTGACCACTGCTGATGTAAAAACATCTTTATAAAATAAATTAGATGATTAGAATGGTTCAAGAGATATTGTAAATATAGGCAAATCATGTTCATGAAAAAAGTCATAGACGATCCACATTTAAGAGTCAAGTTGGTTTGGTCTCTGTAGTTTAAATTGTTCAGAAAATGCTGTTTTAGGGTTAACGAATGCTAATTATGCAAATGCCTGCAAACTTATATTGTCTTAGTCAATAGATATTTAAGTATATTAAGTTGTGATAGCTTAAATATGTGAATCAAAGTTGGTTTGGTCTCTGTACCATGATTGGTTCAAGAGAGAGGAATCCTGTTAGTATCCCATTAAACTCAATAAAGAAATTGCATTCAAGAGAAGCATTTACAGTACACAATAAATATTTTAAAAAGTATAACATACAGGAAAATATTTAATAGAAGCCCACTATTCCAGAACATTCTACGTTACAACGTTTAAAAGCATGATAATAATAAGCTTTAATTGGCAAGCACACCTAATAACAATAATAACAATAAGGCAATGAAATCAAACTACTGTTGAGCTATGCATTTGGCACACACACATAATAATACAGAAGTGAGAAAAGGAACTGGACGTGGCAAACACAACACCTCTGTTTATGCCTTATGTCAATGTGGGTAATCCTGGATGTACGAAAATCAGATAATGCATTTTTTGAAACCTTGAAATGTAGGTTTATGTGGAATTATAGGGAGTCAAATTGTTACATGCTTGTGACAAGCTTACTGCTTCTTCAACCAAACAAAGCAAGCTAGTAATTCCTTATTGTAGTCTCCTTTATCAGGCATTCTTTTTTCTTTACAGCTGGGTATTCTTTTGTGTAGCTTCTAAAAGTACATTTGAAAGGGTCCCATACCATATGAGGTGGAACCCATGTTATCAAGGAAGAAGTTGGTTATAAATTCCTTTGTCTTGGTTATAAACTTGTCGTCACTAGGCCTGGATTTATTAGTCCCCATTTATCAACTAAATCTTGTGTTCATGATATTAGTGTTTTAATTAAGAGCCCCTGGGTGATAATGTGTAGTATAAGGTCCTCTATGAGCAATCTAAAAATATTGAGCAGTATTTTAATCTCCTAATATATTGATTATGATCCTTAACAGCCTTTAATTAATTTAATTATAGATGTTTACAAAAATGTGGATAATCTATTTGGGTCATAGAGATTAACCTGCCAGATCTGTTTCATTTTTAAAATGATCCATCTTCCTTGTGCGCCCTTGAGGATAGTTTGCACATGATAGTCTATTGATGAACATTGTTGTTAATCAATATCATCACACAATTTCAATTCCTTTGGTCATGACAAAAGTGTATGTTATTTCTTTTTTATACCCAGCTTCATCAGACAATGTAAAATGAGTTTCCTGTAAACAATTAGTATTGTTTTCGTTTTAACCATATGAATCCAGACAATTATAGCTTGCTACACTATCGTCAAAATTCACCATATGGGGGAAAACATTAAGGCCCATGAATTATCAAATATCCTCTGCCCATATTGCATATACTTGCTGTCATTTGCTGCATACAGTATACAATGTATATTTTATACACATCGGTGTTATTAGTAGAGCCAAGGTGTAGTTTTGTTATCGCAGAAAAACCTCATGAGTATAATCAATCGACGATCATGTATGTTTGTTTTCCCTTTGGTCGTTTCTTTTTTTAAATTTGATATATATTTCCTTCAATCGCTAATATTTGCAACAGTCGGCTGCGGTACCTTGGTTGAGCTATTACGTACTCTGATAAGTTGCACTTTTGGAAAGATAATTATTCTGACAGTCTCAAGCCGTTTAAATCTTTACAAAATAAACAGTAAATAAAAACCGAATGCAATAATGTGCAAATAATTTAAATATTGATCCAGAACCGCTGCCGCCTTCTCAGGGCCCAAACTCAATTAAAATGGACTGAGGCGAAGTTGGAATAATTGTGGGTAATATTGAAGTTATGTCCTCCAGACTAAAGAGAGGGACATTCTGGCTTCAAAAGCAAGCATCCGTGATGGTATGGGGATGCATTAGTGCACATGGCATGGGTGACTTGTATATCTGTGAAGGCACCGTTAATGCTGAAGTGTATATACGTGAAGGCACCGTTAAAGCTGAAGTGTATATACAGGTTTTGGGCAACATATGGTGCTATGCAGATGACACTATTTCAGGAAAGGCCTTGCTTATTAAAGCAAGACACCTTCAAACCAGAATTCTGCACAAATTACAACAGCATGGCTCTGTAGTAAAATAATCTGCGTGCTATACTGGCCTGCCTGCAGCCCAGACCTGTCATTCATTGAAAACATTTGGCACATTACGAAATAAAAACTAAGACAAAGTAGACATTGAAAACTACCGAAATTGGACTGATCAGTTCCAAAATGCTTACAGAGAATTGTTATAAGAGTGGATGTAACAGTGATTAACGCCCCTGTCCCAACTTTTTAAACATGTTGCTGGCATAAAATTCAAAATGGTGTTTTCCCAAAAACAATAATAATTCTTAGTTTCAACATTTGATATGTTGTCTTTGTACTATATTCAATTAAATATAGGGATGAATGGTATGCACATCATTGCTTTTCGTTCTTTTGTAATTTAAACAACGATTATTTAAATCTTTGTTTTTTTAACCAATGCCTTCCCTGTGTTGGAGCTGAGTTTTTTTTTTTACTTTGTCTGCAAGCGTTTTCTTTTTGTAGAGAATTTCGCACTTTCTAAGATCGGCTTGTTTGTAGTCCATTCACCTGCTCACGCAACCTCTTAAATGTTGCATGGTTTCTGGCGAAATAACTACCACTGACTTTATGAATAATTAAATCGTCAGTATCTATACACAATACTTTCTTCCTTTTTCGATCGAGTTTGTGTCTTTGTGTCTAGATTTGGCGGCAGGTGTGTTTCAGAGTTGTTGTTGATCCATTCAGTATCGGAGGTGAAAGTTGTCGATAAAGTCAGCTGTTTTGTTGCCATCCAGTTCGGAATTCATCAACCAGTGAAAACTGTTCGTGTGTGTTTTTCTTCAAAAAGTTTGTATTTTGTAGATTATTATCGCTTACCGGGAAGATATCCCTCACACTTTACATTGCTTCCTGGTTACGTCATCAGCTGCATGGGTTATGTCAACATTCCTATTATGCACATAATTTGCCTCATGTTAATCAAGGTTGCCGAACTGTATCTGGGTAATTTTGTTATGATAATTATCAAGAAATTCATTAAGTATTGAAAATGATATTACTCAGATATCTCATTGTTCTTCAGTTTATATGATTTCCTGATTAAATCCCTAATTATTTGTTTCTGGATTTCATATTTCCGTCTTACTTTGGTCCGTTACCAAAGCATAGGGCTATATATTCTATCAGCCTAATGAAAACATTGGCTTCTAACTCAATTTCCTGACCCATATGTTGGAGGTGCAGACTGCCAAAAACCAGTCTAACAGTGCTTCACAGGTCAACCAATTGTAGCTGTTTATGTACGCTTTATAGTTATTACTAAACTGCTTATTTACTGTAATGAAATAATAGTTTTTTAAGCACATGAATTAACTATTTATTTGTACGTTGTCTGAGAAATACTAAGCTATCAAACATGCCAAAATGGTTTATTTAGATGACTTGTTTTGTCTTCCATCCAGAGTGTCTGCTTGTGATCTCATGGTGCGCTGTCTGTCAGGTACAGGTACAGTCAACTGTACTTTTCAGTGGTTGTGTTCCCCATGCTGTCCATGAGCCTCTAGAGGCACGGATCTACATTCTATGAGGCCCCCGGGGACAAGTGTCTTTGGAAGCCCCCCCCACACACGAATGCCCCTCATGTAAAACCGCTTATAGTCCTCCTTAATTTGTAAGTTATTTATGGAGCAATTTTATTATTATTATTATTATTATTGGGACATTTACTTGTCAGAATGCTGAAAAAGGTTTTTGGTTTAACAAAACCCTTTTTTATATTACAATGGCTTACAGTTTTCTGCCTGTAAAAGTTCTGCACAATATTCCTGGTGATTATTTCAAATCATAATAATCTTGTTTGAGATCTTGTTGTAGATCAAATATTGAGGCACTGGTGGTTAGAGGCACTGGTATTGGTTGGGACCCAGATGGACTGTGATTTGGGTTGTTGTGGACCAGTGCTGGTAAGGGTGGAGGTGCAGCACAGGGGGCCCTGGTATGGGTTGAACCCTGGTAGTCTGGTTGTACTTGATGGGCTGAAGGGTCCACTTATTCAGTCGGTCTAGCTATCTACATTTTGCATTGACAGTAGATTATCCCAGGGGCCTCTGACCAGTAAGGGCCTTGGTTTGCCTTGTAGCTTGAGGCCCCTAATGGTCATAGCCCTCTGGACCCAGGCCCCATTTGCCCGGTCCTTAATCCGGCCCTGACCAGGGGATAGTAAACATTGTTAAGGGTTGTTGACCAAAAACCTGATTGTTCCCTCCATCTCTCCTTTTCTGTTAGATGTGGATGAGTGTGCAGAGCAAATTGACAACTGCAGTATCGACGCCATCTGCCAGAATACCCTCAAATCATACAAATGTATCTGCAAGTCGGGCTACAAAGGGGATGGCAAGCACTGTGAAGGTAAGGTCTCTTAGACTCACACATGTGCACCCACACACACAATGAGAATACATGTCTAATTCCCTTTTAAGCTTAAAATCGAATGCTCACCCAAAGAAAGTCAGAGATGCATGAAAATGGGAGAGCAATAGACAGGTTCAGTTGAGTTGTATTTTGTCTAAGACTGAATTAAGCGGTCATGGTAAATAAAACCAAAAAAGGAACCAGGCGAGGCTAGTTCAGTTGGCCTATGATTATTAGAGATGAATGTTGTTGTTGCTGGCTGGTTTTGATCCGCATACTACATACTACAAGTACATACTTGGCAGATGGTAAAGTACGTACTGTTTTGTATATAGTATGCTACTTCAAAAATCTACCAGAAATAGTCACAATATAACCTTAAGCAGTTTTATTTTAGGCTTACTATAAGGTAGCTATTGAAGGTTGTCTATCCTGAACAAATCCTATCCCCTGCGTTATTTTGCAGTGACTCCCTCACTAATAAGCATCCATTCTTCTTGGCCGGCTCTGCTCACGCGGTCCGGCAATAAGATAGTGGTTACTGGCAATGACATATCGTAGCAGTCACAAGTCACTGCCTGCCAAACCTTTGTGAATTTCAATGCCCAGACCTTTATACTACAAATCAGGTTTAGCAGAGTTAGCGAGGTAACTACTGTGAACTCTGACTTAAACTTGGAATAACTTGTCAAACAAAACCAGCTAATCATTTCAATTTCTATGTAGACTGGTTTGGAGGTATTTTATTCTGTTACAATATCTTTTCCTAAAATGTGTTCCCATAACTTAATCAAGCCTGATATGATTTCACTAAGTCTGTAAGCGCTAGTATTACCAAGTTTGATCTAAACCAATCTTCCACTCCATATATATTGCAATACGCTTACTAGACAGAACAGATAGATGCAGTTTTGATGAAGGCGACGGGCAGGAACCCATAGACCCCAAAATAAACAGTGATGATTGCCAACCTATGCCATTGAGCCATGTAATGTAAAAATGTAGCCAGTGGCGAACCGTAACTATTGGAACTAGGCCCTCAGTAGCGTAAAAAGCATTAAAAGTTTTGATGTCATCCTTTTTTTGCAGACCTACAGAGGGGATCAAATATGTATTTCCCTCATTAAAATGCAAATCAATTGAGACATTTTCTTTTCTTGATTTTTTGTTGTTCTGTCTCTCACTGTTCAAATAAAACTACCATTAAAATTATAGACCGATCTTTTCTTTGCCAGTGGGCAAATGTACAAAATCAGCAGGGGATCAAATACTTTTTTCCCTCACTGTATGTAGGAGAAGCATTTCTTTGATGAGTCACACCTCGGCTGTGGCTCACAGAACAGTTGCAAAAATCGACAGCGGGAACCACGTGAGATGAAATCCACTCAAATAGAACAATAAAAGACCACTTACAAAAAAGACGAATGGGAAGGTTTTGTGTGAGGAACAGAAGCATTCAATTTGCAGTGGTCTTTTAATTTTAACACTTTTTTGGAAAGAAAAGAAAAAGTTACAGTGGTCTCTTCATTTTTTCTGGAGCCGTAGTGGCGGAAAAAATTCAAACACACAACTACTCACATTGTTTCAAGACCACGGACAGTATACGCTGTCAGAGAGAAAGAAGTTGCACTGTATTCAATGTCCAGCATGCAACAATAAAAAATTGACAACCTGAAATGTTATGTACCCAGTACTTCCAACTGCAACGTCATTACCTTTGTTTTTACCATGCAACCAGTGATCTAAAGTAGAAGTATTTTTCACATTGTATAAAAATTATATGAACGAGACAGTAACAAAAAGCCAGCTGTAGATGAAAACAAAAAGTCCACTCACCATTATGATTGTCATTTAAAAAGAAAGTCCATTTTCCTGTCATTCTTTATGAAACAGATAATGGCAGTTTCATGTAGGTTGTTTATCAGAAAATAAGTTATTTTTCAATTGAGATCAAAGCCTGGGCTGCCAACCAGGCCATCGCCATCCTTATGTACACTCAATGCATAAAGCTGAGTGTACATATGAGAAAACAAGATAAGGCTTGCTATTGGCTCTGAATAACTGATGTATACTTGTGTCATACAATTGTCCCACTTATTACAAGACAACTTGTGATTGGCTGATTTTACTGTCATTCCAAAATGCTGCACTAATTGAAGTTAATGTCAATGACGTGGGCTGGTGTCTTCTATTCAAAGCCAGAGGGCCTATCAATTGAGCGTTGAGCACAGACAGATATTTTCTACCAGGATACTACTAAAAGACATTCTGATTGGATATTCGTTTCTCTTGGATATTAACCCTTCTTTTTCCAACACAAGCTGAAGAAATTCAATTGGAAGATCATTACAATTAAGAGAAAACATATTAAATCAATGAACACAAAATAGCAAATTATAATATATAAAAATATACCCTCTCTGAGGGTGTAGAGGGCCTTGACAGTTTCCCAATGATTGTAGGTGTCATATAACCCCCTCTAGGTGCAAAGTGCTGGCAGGCAGGCTAGGCACAGTCCACAACCTAACTAAATAAGGGATGCAGAGCGCAATAGAAAAAAGTAAGGCACAGAAATATTTATTCTCCACTCTTAGTGACTAGAGTTACAGCTGCCACACAGGAATTTGCTGCACATTTGCTTGAGGAGAAGGCTTTCCCTAGCCTACTACCACAACTGAGTTTTGAGGCATTTGGTTGCATCTGAGCAGAAAAGATTGTTCTGTGTACTTCAGAAGAATTCATTCAACTGTTGCTGTCTGATGTCACATCATCAACAAAGAGGGGTGAGCTACATCCAGTGACATTCCTTTTGAGGGCAAGGCCATTTGGCCTTCTGTGTCATGAAAATGTTCAGGCACAAAGGCTATTGAGTGAAATCAGAGGATTTGGAACATAGAAATAAACAACTTGATTTTCTGCTAAGAAAAAAAACAGGCATAACATCATATTGTCAGTTAAGCATCACAAAGGTCAATATTACCTCAGTTACACAAAGTAAACCGGGAAGTGTCCTTTAACATCACAATCACCTGCACTAATAAGTACAAATTAAATAAACAAATATAGTGACACGTCATTTCTGTTTTTTTATCTTTTACCACAAACGAGTGATGTCAAACCTAACAACTTTATTTCTTAAAGCTCTCAAAAAGCATTTAGGTAAATTCTCCCACTCGGCGGTTGGAACTTTCCCACTTCCCAGTTGCTCATGAACGCACCTTTCAATACAGAGAGTTTAATTCAGTTAAGCACTAAATAAGTCATCTATCGATCGATAACTACCTAGCTTCCTTACTTGCATGCATGGAATCTGTTCATGGTTGTTCTCCTTCGTGCACCTGCTTGTGTCTTTGAATGATGCTATGTGTGACGCTACTTTATAAAATCATCAGGTAGTGATATTGATTCGCTGTCCATGGTTACATCTTCATTCTGTGTGAACTACGATGTAACTATCAAGTTTGGTTTAAGACACACTTTACACTCAAACTTACGATCAGACAAACTGGTGATTGTGAGATTTTGACAGTAGCATGGGCACGACGACCAAATGGCATGCCATTTGGTCGTCGTGTCAAGGACCATGGTGTCAAGGACCATGGTGAAATTCCTACCCTTGCAGCCATACATGCCCAAAACATGTTACCCCCACCACCTAATTTAACTGATAAGTTGGTATGTCTTTTGCTCCCCATGCTTTCTTCTTGCCGTAACCTGGTTACATGTTAATATTGGTTTCATCTGTCCACAATACCTTTTTCCAGATATCTGTTTTTGAGGGAAATCCATGTTTTTGCACCTTGCAGTCTGGCCTATAATCGAGAGTTGACAATATCCTCAAATATAAACTGATATTCTGTACCTTAACCCCAGCATTATTGTATAATTTCATTGCGGCCAAGTCCAAGAGTCCCATTGAGGACGTTGCAGTTGACCAGCAGCGGGCCTTTCACTGTCATTCTCCAGAGACTCCATGTGGTGGCTTGGTGCCTGTGAACTAAATCGAGGTAAAAGGCCAGAAAGTTTGTTAAGGCGTGTTACTGTAGGTTTTTTATCTAGATTTTTCTGGTTGTGCAAGTGCTATAATAAGAACCAGAATGACTTCAGGAGACATGTATCACGACATACTATATGACCGCTGGGCCTCATATCAATGTTTCCTAGTTTCAGCTGGCATGTGAACGCAGCTGAAACTTTTGTATGGTCAGTTTTATATCCAGTTAATCTAAGCGGGCCAAAGTTACCTAGCTAACTTCTCAATATGGTTTAATGCATGGGGCTCTGCCCTCTTCTCTCTCCTAGACTGACAATCACCTTAACTGGCCACAGCTGAAAAATGAACAAAGTTTCCTGAACCACCCTTGATAATTTTAATCCCGACACCAGGTAGATGGAGTGTGTAAGTGTATGCTGGGCTGGAGTGTTAAATCACTGCAGTCTACTACCTTAACCCACAGTACACGCAGCATATCAAAGCTATGGCCATTCAGTCCAACTGCCTGTTCTGTGTTCTCCATTTGATGTCAGCTACTGGATGAGGATTATTTGTCTTGGAGGGTGAAGAAATGCAATGTGTTTTGAAACATTTGGTTCATGATGCGGAAACAATATGATTTTGATGACTGGCACACACATCATAGTGTTTTTCTCCATTACCCTCTCACTCACGCACACACACACACACACACACACACACACACACGCACGCTCACGCACACGCACACAAACACACACACACACACACACACACACACACACACACAGTCCAGAGTAGACTGTAGGTAATGCTTGCATACACCACATTGTATATTTCCTTTTTTCTCTACATGTTTTAACTAAGGTTAAGCATTCTGGGTACAAAATTAGGGTTCTGTTTTTTGGGGTCTCCTGAGTGATGCGGCAGTCCAGGGGAATGCGTCTTTGCAACCCGGGTTTTTGGTTATGGCAGTACTGTGTCCCTCAAAGGGCGGTGCAAATTGGCTCAGCGCCCCCCGGGTTGGGGTTAGGGATGGTTGGACAAGGATGTCTTAAATCCAGTGGCTCTTTGCCAAGTGCGGTCTTTAGCCACGCACTCTGCACTTTCTATTTTCCCTGACAAGTGGAAAAACGGTGATTTCTGACCCCGCGGAGGGTGTCGTGCATTCAGCGTGTATGAGTCAAATGTATCAGGCTGGATTGTGAACAGGCTGAACAATGGAGTTGAGTGGGTAATATAATGTTCATCTTGACATGGCGATTGAGAAAACCTCCTTTGTTTGACGGGTTAGCGCTCGTAGCAGTGCAGGGCCCGGACTAGATGAGACTGTTGCCAGTATGTCTCCTGCATGACATCATTGGCGGTAGCAGCGGAACACTGTGGTGACAGGCTGCTCTGGGAGTTAGACGGAGAGTGCACTTGTCCTGGCTCGGCGCATTGCTGTCAGTTTCAATCAAGCACTGAGTCTTCAATACCAGGCAACTGAAACACCCCTTCATAGTTGGCCCTTAATGGCTCAGAAAATGAGGCGGCAGGGCGCATCTCCGTGTCTGCCTTTCATATGTCAGCTGTTATTACCTGTGTTTATGGCCCCACTTCAAACCGCAGTACCTCAGTGCAGCTGAGGGAGCCTCAGCGGACCCACTTCATCTGCCTAACCTTTTAGACAACTTGGCTGACCTTGTGCGTGGGTCTTGATTCACACAGTAGTACAGCTCAGACAACACCGGCTTCCATTGCACATGTCCTCCTGTTTCACACCCAATCACTCACGTCAAACCCGTTGATTTATTCTTCTCTCACGGACAGTGCTACAGTGGGACAAAAAAGTATTTAGTCAGCCATCAATCGTGCATGTTCTCCCAATTAAAAAGATGAGAGAGGCCTGTCATTTTAATCATAGGCACACTTCAACTGTGAGAGACAAAAAGAGAAAAATAAATCCAGAAAATCACATTGTAGGATTTCTTATGAATTTACTGGTAAACTATGGTGGCAAAAAAGTATTTGGTCTATAACAAAAGTTCATCTCAATACTTTGTTATATACCCTTTGTTGGCAATGACAGAGGTCAAGTGTTTTCTGTAAGTCTTCACAAGGTTTTCACACACTGTTCCTGGTATTTTGGCCCATTCCTCCATGCAGATCTCCTCTAGAGCAGTGATGTTTTGGGGCTGTCGCTGGGCAACACAGACTTTCAACTCCCTCCAAAGACTTTCTATGGGGTTGAGATCTGGTGACTGGCTAGGCCACTCCAGGACCTTGAAATGCTTCTTACGAAGCCACTCCTTCATTGCCCGGGTGGTGTGTTTGGGATCATTGTCATGCTGAAAGAACCAGCCAGGTTTAATCTTCAATGCCCTTGATGATGGAAGGAGGTTTTCACTCAAAATCTCACAATACATGGCCCCATTCATTCTTTCCTTTACACGGATCAGCCGTCCTGGTCCCTTTGCAGAAAAACAGCCCCAAAGCATGATGTTTCCACCCCCATGCTTCACAGTAGGTATGGTGTTCTTTAGATGCAACTCAGCATTCTTTCTCCTCCAAACACCAAAACGTTTTTACCAAAAAGTTTAATTTTGGTTTCATCTGACCATATGACATTCTCCCAATCCTCTTCTGGATCATCCAAATGCTCTCTAGGAAACCTCAGACAGGCCTGAACATGTACTGGCTTAAGCAGGGGGACACGTCTGGCACTGCAGGATTTGAGTCCCTGGCGGCATAGTGTGTTACTGATGGTCGACTTTGTTACTTTGGTCCTAGCTCTCTGCAGGTCATTCACTAGGTCCCCCCGTGTGGTACTGGGATTTTTCCTCACTGTTCTTGTGATAATTTTGACCCCACACGGTGAGATCTTGCGTGGAGCCTCGGATCGAGGGAGATTATCAGTGGTCTTGTATGTCTTCCATTTTCTTATAATTGCTCCCACAGTTGATTTTTTCACACCAGGCTGCTTACCTATTGCAGATTCAGTTTTCCCAGCCTGGTGCAGGTCTACAACTTTGTTTCTGGTGTCCTTTGACGGCTCTTTGGTCTTGGCCATAGTGGAGTTTGGAGTGTGACTGTTTGAGGTTGTAGACAGGTGTCTTTCATACAGATAACAAGTTCAAACAGGTGCCATTAATGCAGGTAACGAGTGGAGGAAAGAGGAGCCTCTTAAAGAAAAAGTTACAGTTCTGTGAGAGCCAGAAATCTTGCTTGTTTGTAGGTGACCAAATACTTATTTTACCGAGGAATTTACCAATAAATTCATAAAAAATCCTACAATGTGATTCTCTGGATTTTTTCTTTCTCATTTTGTCTCTCATAGTTGAAGTGTACCTATGATGAAAATTACATGCCTCTCTCATCTCTTTAAGTGGGAGAACTTGCACAATTGGTGGCTAACTAAATACTTTTTTGCCCCACTGTATGTGTTTGTGACTATATGTTTCTGTTCTCGTGTACAATATGTGTTCAGTGTTGTGTATGACATCATTATATCTAACAACCAACTTTGATGAATACGCGTACAAACAGGCAATGCACTCACGACCCATAGTCCCAACCCATAGCGCCATTCCTTTCATAACCTGTCCTTCTGTCTTTTCCCCCTGCAGATTTAGATGAGTGCGCAAGCGAGTACACTGGTGGCTGTGTCCATGACTGCATAAACATCCCAGGAAACTACAGGTGCACGTGCTATGATGGATTCCGCCTGGCACACGACGGACACAATTGCCTCGGTGAGTGTGTGAACACAGGCCTTTCAATATTAATGTGGACACTCGTTCCACCGAACCGGGGCAAAATCAGGAAAATGTCCCGCGTGCTCTCCGTGTGCGTGCACGACACGTATGCTTGTGCGCGTGCCCCTGTGTGCCCGCGTGCGCGTCTGTGTGTGTGTACATGCGTGTATGCGTGAGTGTGTGTCGATGTGTCTTGTTATTGATGAGTGGTTACCGTTACCGACACTGGACAGCCTGAGGAGAGAAGTTAAATGTTGTAGCTTACAGAATGTCCCTGAGCTGGAAGAGCCTGGTGCACATCAAACTGCTCGTGTGCAAGTCTTAAATATTGAACTTGACATAATTCATGTTGTTGCATGAATTAATCCTCCAGACTGGATGTCTATTAAACCTCAGAAAAGAGCTTTTGGGGTGGGATAATTTATTTGTCAGGGCTAACGTGTGACTACTGTAGTTCACTTCTGGCAGACATTTCCTGGTCCCAGAGAGTTTGTAGACTATAAGACTCTCACAACTTCAGTATTCCAAACAAAAATACCTCAATTTTTTTTGACAAGTCTGGGTAAAAAGGTTGAATTTATGAAGAGCTTGACCCTGGTCTCTGAGTGAGCTGTCAGTGGACCATACTTTCCCATGGTTTAATATTACACCAGTGTGCCATTCATATTAGCCCCTTGGAGTACACATTCGACTTAAAAGGTTACAAAATTAAGGGAAAGTAATTTGGTTCAGCTGCTAAACACACCCACCATCTCTTTCCCTTTCACTCTCCCCCTCACTTCTCTTTCCATCTCCGGCTTTCTTCTCTCTCCCTCTCCCCCTCTCTTCTCTCTCCCTCTCCCCCTCTTTTCCATCTCCCTTCACTCCTCTCTTCTATCTCACTCTCCCCCTTTCCTCTCCCTTTCCCTTTCCCTCTACCCATCTCCTTTCTTTCCTTCTCCCCCTCTCTCCTGGAGGCTTTCTTTCCCTGCTCCAAAACGTTGTCAAACCTGGCTGCTCCTCAGACAGAAACATTGATTCGAACCTCATCATGAAACATTTAAACCTTTGATGTTGTTTGTTGCTGTGAGTTGTCCATAAATGAGAATAGCAACTAGTGGGATTTGCTATAACTACTCTCATCTGTCATAGCCAGGTTATGTGTTGACAGACGTCTCTTTCTCTTCTGTATGTGAATCATGTACAGTATTTTTGGGTATAATCTTTGGGTATATATTCTTACACGCTAACATGAACAGGAGATAAACTATTTATCAGCACTTAACCTAAAAGTGTACTTATCAACATTGTATACATACCATGACCGTGAAAAGTCAACAACTACTCATGTCTATTTGGCGTGCCCTTACAGAACTGGAAGTGTTTCCGTAGAGACTGATGAACATGTACAGGCTTGAGGGGGCCAATGTCGGCCTCGCTTTGTTTTACAAAAAAATGTTACTTCTATTTTTTGTTCACTCTACTCTCTCCCCTCACTTAGGACACACACGTGCGACATGCACATTCTCAAGCAAGGTTATTTTCTAAGTCATTAAGCAAGGATTAATGAGGCATTTATTCTGGATTGTTTGCTATGGTGTGGATGAGCTCTTGCCTTCTAGGTATCTGTGGTTGGGGTCCCAAATCCACTTAAAGGAATAGTTCATGCAAAATATGACGGCAGATAATCCACAAAAATCCATGATTTACTTATAGCTACAGCCTAGAGGATAATTTGGATTGAAACAATGTCATCAAATTTTCACTCCAAGCCAAATGTCCTCAAAAGTAATAAGAGCATTCTGAAAAGAAAGCATTGTCAAATTCTTTGCTAATATCCACACTACCAAGTGGTTTTAATTTTTTTGAGAAAGTATCGGATTTCAGTGTAAGTTTTCTAACATTGGTTCGCCAGTTTTACTGATGAGGTCAGAGAATACTAATATGTGAACTCCAAGCTATACCCAGAACTAAATAATGGATTATTGTGGGTTCTGTAACCACAGGAACTTAAACATAACTCAAGATATGGGTAAACTGACCCAAATATAGATTTTGGATGAACTATCCCTTTAAGTCCATGATTCCATCAATCATTCTGATATACAGTAATTCCATTTTACAAGCCTTGTACGTGTTTTTGGTGCAGGCAAAACCATGCATGGACATACAGCTGTGGAAAAAGTTAAGAGACCACTGCACCTTTTTCTTTCCTTTCCAAAACATTTGAAAAGGAAAGTTTTGAGTGAGGAAAAGAAGCGTTCAATTTGCAATGGTCTCTTAATTTTAACCCTTGTGTTCCTCACTCAAAACCTTCCTTACCAACTTTTTTGGCAAGGAAAGAAAAAGGTGAACTGATCTCTTCATTTTTTTCAGAGCTGTATACTCACACACAAACATACTCGAGTAAAGTATGTGTGTGTCTGCGTGTTTGTGTGTCCGCGTGTGTGTGTTAGAGGATGTGGTATGTTTGTATCATACTGTTAATCTTTCTGCCACAGTTATTTTTCAGTGTTCTTCACAGATGACCTGTTGGCCAGTGGGCGGAGAAACCATGTCTAAAGGATTTAGATGTTGAAATATTGTCCTTGTTTTTCTGCATTACATATTGATTTACTGGTAGTTATGCTCTTGCAAGTTCCCGCACTTCTGTTAGAATGTGGATGATTCATCTGCGAATCACTGAATCATTTTACTTCCAATATAAACAATGCAATAGCATTCAAGGATTAACAAAAGATGTAAGGAAGTAGGTATTTACTTTGTGTATACTATATTTTAATTTGTGCTGAAAATGTTTCTATCCTTCATGTGCAGTCTTATTTTTTTCCTAGCAATTACCTTAGCCTAACCATATGGCTCATATGGCTCACTTTTAGCTTTGGAGTTTGAAAAGTGAACCGTTTTATATGTACCTACAGGATCAGGAGAGGAAGAGGCATTGATCGGGATTCAATGTCAGCTTCCTACTAGTTTTAAGCACCTTTTGCCCGCTTCAATACGATTACTGTACTTCTATTGGCCTGTACCTGAAATGGCTGTTCTGTTGGTGCCCAGAGGACCTCAAACCTAATACAAACTTTGCTCTGGCTTGGAAAGCACTTTAACAGCCAAACAGGACAGACGAATCACTGTAATCAGTGAGTTACTCACCTAGACCCACATGATCTGATCCTCCAAATTTCCCCCAGAGGCCAGACCCTTTCGCCCTAACCCAATGAAAAGCCATTGTAGAACACATCAGGTTGATGATTCTTGGGTAAACTCCCTCCTCTCCTCCGCTCTGAACCAGCATGGTTTGCTGTGTCTGCTGGTCTGGCTGTGGGCCAGGATTGGCTAGGCAAGAGCTGCTAACGAGCCGTTCTCCTGGCCCTCTCCTACTGGCTTGCACCACATGACCCCAGGTAATTGGCCACTCTAACAGTGTTAATGGCCTTGGGCAGCAGGCGGCGGACGATGCAGGCAACTGTAGCCTCGCTGGGACCTTAGCTTCTCCTTGGCCTTCTACTACTTCCCTATAAATGCCTTGCACACGCACTCCAAAAGACATCAGTAGGGCAGGAATTTGTGCGGAAGCAATGCGATGCCCCTGACGAGCAGAGGTTAGGTCATGATGCTTGGGGCTAGCCCGCGATGTCTTCACATCTCTAAAAGGCTCACTTTAGGAAAAGCGGAAACAACGTAAATGTGTTCGTTATAAGTTAAATAGCTTAAATTTTTGACGTTTTTAACTGAATACCTACGCACAGTTCATCATGGTGTCAGAATAGATATTTAGATCCTTGAAAGTAGCTTATAGAGATTTTTTGTATTCAAACCATACATATTCACTCAACAATCAAAAGCAGATGCATGATTTCCATTATTCCCTTTGAAGGTACAAATGTCCCCTCTATGAGCTATGTGTTTTCATTGAGGTCCTCTAGAAACTCAAATTCCTTTTCGTCATTGTTACGAGACATTGACATTGCTCAAGTAGGTCTATATGTGGTGCCAAATATCAGGAACATCTGTGCAAATACGCCCTGGTGGATTTATAGCTGGCAAACTGCACATCACATCTTCGCTAACCTTTGGCTTTAGTAGCAAAACACTACAGGGGATCGCATTACTGATAGTCAGTCATCCACGACCAGGTGAGAGGCTGTGGATGAGTAGAACCAACACTGCAAATGAAAAGCTGTCGTTAAGGCGTCCCCGGAACACTAGGGGGACAATGTCGTGGTCCGCTGTATGTCCTCACAATGCCTTGTCGTTCTCATCTGTGAACGGAAGAAGCTCAGCCAAAACATTGCTGCCCCTGTCATCGGCATCAACACAGTGTGACCACAGAGAAACTATGCCAGACGCAGACTAGAAGTACAGGCTGTGGATGGATGTGTGGCAGGCAGTAATGTCTGTAGGGCAGGACGTGTAGTAATGATTCAGTCCTGTCCTGGGACTTCATCTCTCCCTCTTTCTATGTCTCTCTCCCTCCCTGTCTCTGTCTCTGTCTCTGTCTCTCTCTGAATCTTATTCTCTTATGATAATCCAATTCCCATGACAACAGCCCCTCATACTAAGTGGAAAAGCTTTGTTTTCTCCCCAATCTTGTGTGACAGCTTTGAGTGATAGCTTCATTGAGTCCTTGTGCGTTTAATCTCCACGGATCTTGTTTTAAGGCAGGCTAATCTAATGGCCAGGGTTTGGCCTGATGTATTTATTGAACAGCAGGCCAATGGGAAAGTGCTGTGATCTGAGTGTCTGATGTTGATTCACCCCAATATTACTTTTTGAAGCAAGCAATGCAAAATTCTTTTAAATGCATTTGTTATCTTGACAATCTCAACATATTAGATCATATCACACTATTCCTCTGAGATTGCACTCTGTGTGCCCCCACATCATCACATGGGTCAATCTGTTGGCGCCCAAGAGACCCAGAGTTAACATTATCAGTCTGGTCTCAGCTGGGGAAATCCCTACGTAAAGGCACTCTGGGAGCTGAGCAATAATCCTGCTCTCCTCTGGACCATCTCTTCATTGGAGATGCAGACTGCTAGAGCTTTCTTGTCAGATTCCTTCCTTTCCCCAGAGTGCAGTGAGTTTGCTGTTGTTGTGACTTGCACAGAGCAGGTTCAGGCAGCGAGGCTTTCTACAGTCCAGGTTGGGGAGATGGAGAGTGGAGTGATGAGGGAGGAGGGCCATTTGGGTTTAGTGCATTGGCTGGCTCCTGAAGACTGTATCAACACTCTTTCTCCCTCAGGATTGTTCGTTCCCCGTCCACCTTGAAATTAACAGCTCCAGCTGAGGCGGCTGGCAGGGCTTGGGGGGGAACAAAAGCCTAGGATTGGGCTTTATGGATTTTAGCATCCAGCGGACAGCAAGCCTTCTAGCTGTGTATGTCAAGGCCTCTCGTCTTCTTGGCAAAAGCCCGTCCACCCAAACACACATCCTGGGGTTTGTTTTTAAAATACTTCCAGACTTGTTTTGCAGGAACAGAGAAATACCATTTGGCATGACCAAAGCTCATTTTTCATTTATGGAATAACCAAGTCAGGCAGTGGAGGTTCAGGCTCTTTGTGTATATTTACCAAAAATGGTTACCTGAGCGACAGTGCATCATTGGAGGCTGGATTTCAATCAAAGCAACATTCGATTTGTTTATATAGTGTAAGTATGACAACAAGCTGTTCCACTGAAGAAAAATGACAATGCAGCCTTAGCCGAATGCATGCGTCCAGGCAACACATCACCTTGTTCAACGTCCTGTTGACATGTGCCTGATTACAGCTGAGTGTTTGTTTACACAGGGCCAGTGTCTGTGTGCACTCTCAGTGCTGCTCTCAGAGCGGGCTGAGATGACTGAAACTTGGCGCCTTGGTCACTGTGTTCAGTCAAGAGGGTAGAATGAACGAGCTGTGTCATTAAACTCCAGGAGCGACTGAGAGGAAAGAGGAAATCCCCTAATCCTGTTTAAAAAGAAAGGATCTTGTTTTAATTTGTGAATAGCTCTCTATTCTCATATCCCCTGCCTCTGTCCTCCCACCTACTGATGCTCAGCGAAGCCAAAGGGCTGTTTATCCTTATAATGTGTCCCTCACCTACTGGAGCAGCGTGCTATTTGTGTACTCCCTGCAGCCAAGCCTAGCCCTTATTTGCTGCCTTAGTAGAGAGTGTGTGTTTCTTAAACCCATGTAAATGAAAAGCACAAACAGAGCAAATGGCCGGCCTCTCTCTCACCTCATTTCTCTAGGGCACATGCCCTGGAACAAAAAGTCATGTGTCTGTACTGTACGTCTGTTTGCATGTATGTCTGTGGAGACACTGCTGTTGGTCAGCACTGAGGAGAAGACCGTTTTTCCTTCAAAACTGATGCTGGGTCAGCAATAAATGCCCCGAGAGTCACTAAGCCCTTTAACACATGAGCAAGTCTCCAAAATAAGGGTTGAGGATGGTTGAGGAGTAACTCAACCGCCATGTTTACATGGCTCCGAAGCTCAGCACAAGGCCAAATGTTATATATACAGTCAAGCCTATCTGAGAAACCAGCGGACATGGCCTCAGCAAACACAGCCAATCTTTTAATCTACCTTCGTTTGAACCTTCCCTCTTTCCCTTCTCCTCATAGCAAAGTGAGGGATAGAGGGGAAAGATGTCTCATTTTTCCAAACTGAGGCAGCCCTTCTAACTTGATTAAGACATTTTTCCATCCTCTCAAGAGAATTAAAAAAAATGTTTAAGTCCAAAAAACATGAGCACTTCTGGCCATGCCAGAATCTCTTTCCGTTTAGAAATATTTGCTTTGGACGCTAGCTTTGCCTAGCTCACAACATAGGCAATAATTTGAGCTATTTGAACAGGAGAGATCTACTGACAGGCGACGCCTCATTTGGAAGGGATGAAGGGATCAGGAAATGAAACCTTCATTGATGCACTGGAGGTTTGGAAAGAGAAATTTAAGGGGCATTTTGAGGCTGACTGCGTATTCGGTGTTTACTGGTGCATGTGTCACAAATGTGTATTTGTGCATGCATTCTTGTGTGTGTGTGTGTGTGTGTGTGTGTGTGTGTGTACATGTGTGTATATGTGTGAGGACACTTGAGTTTTTTGTGCATTTGGGAGTGTGTCCTGGGGGTTGGTGCTCAGCTTGACTGTTTATCTGTAAAGGGGCAGCTTCAGGTTTCTTGCAGCTAAGCAGAAAGGTGTTAGCCATGCTACTCTCCCTCTCTCTCTGTGTGAAAACAGACTCGGTCAAGTCAAAGCCAGAATAGACGCCGAGGCTGGATCTGGATTCAATGCAGAATGTCTCATCCTCAATCTAGACCTACCAGTCTCTCCTCTGACTAACCTTCTTTAGATCTCCTTTCAGTGATGTAAGGACAAACACATAAGTTCAATTTATAACTGTCCTGTGATGAGGATCCCCCATATAGGAAACTTAATCTAGAGGCACTCACAGACTGGACAAATAGACGAAACATTTGTTTCACATTACGGTTTATAAAAATCATTGTGTACACCTCAGATCATTGATGTGTTGAGCAGGAGGGTGGATAAGACTCCAGCACTGTTGGTAGTGAGGTGCAAAGCACAGGTCTGCAAAAGAGGAAGTCTGGGAGGATCTCTAGAGCCACCGTCACTAATAGGGGCGTTGGGCTGGCTGGTAACTTGATTAAAATCTAATGCCATCGGCTGGTCTCTCTTGGGCAAAATTGAATAATTATCCACAAGATTCAAAAGGGCTGAGCAAGCCCTTTGAAAAGGGCATTCAGTATTAAATGGATGTCTCCAAAGGTCCTTATTCGGATATGGTCAAGTGTTCCTAGGGAAATACAGTATGCCATTCAAAATACTTCACCTGATTGGCCCAATGCCACAGTGTAGTTACTGAACAGTTACTGACATCTTGGTGGGATTAAACGCTACGTGTTAGTTGCTAGTCAGTAGTCTATGGTGCTATCAGTAGTATGGCATAGCCTCAGGAGAAACTGGATCCCTGTACATGCACTCACCTTCCTCCCCTCCCTGCTTCACTGCACACCCCCCCCTGCCCTTCTCCACGCCATCTCCTCCCCTCTCCTTCCCCTCTCTACACCTTCCTCCGCCCTCCTCTACCCCCTCTGTGCCAATTCGCCTTCTCCTCCTCTCTCCTCCTGCTCCTCCCTCTCCTTCTTTTCGCTCTCCTTGCATTCCTTAAGTGGAGAGGCTGACAGATGCTCATCATCTGCGGGTGCTCAGTCCCAGGTGGATCAGGTTACCACAGGTTGCCGGAGGATTGTGCTGCTCGGGCACTTCCAGAGCTTAATGCTGCCCAGTTGGATGCTTTCCACCTACGAGTCCTCTTCACGGCCTGCTGCCAGATAACTGTGAAGCGAGGCGCACACCTCCAGACGACCCCCTCTGGCTACTCATCACTTTGTCTAATGTCTCCGGCCTCACATCGTGACCTGAGCTACCCGAGCCGCTGAAAATCTCTCTGCTGGTTCTTTTGCACTGATATGGGTGTCCTTTGGCTGGTGTACGATTTCATATTTTACTGTCGTTGTTATTATTTTTTTTTATGTCGCATCCATTATTTACATACTCAGTTTCCTTTGAGAAAATCGAAATGCAGAAGGAGATGCCTTGATTGTAACGGTTGTCCTGTTTTCCTGTTGCAGATGTGGATGAGTGTTCGGAGGGCAACGGTGGATGCCAGCAGATCTGTGTCAACATGATGGGAAGCTATGAGTGTCGATGCAGAGAAGGATTTTTCCTGAGTGACAACCAGCACACCTGCATCCAGAGGCCCAAAGGTTAGCATGTTTAACATGAACGCACACACGTACCGCGCCAGATTTATGGTCCAGGAGAGGACCGGTAGGAGCTCATTAGTCCTGCTATCTGATCTGAAGGTGGACTGTAAACTGCTGGGGTCAGGACTTCATTATGCTCCCATTCATGGGAAGGATCATTTACAGGGCAGATGGTGCATTTTTTCAAAGCCTTGTTTAAGATTTCCTACAAGTGATGGGAAATAGGCTCTTTCCATACTGCCCTATACCCTGCATATGCTAGCAGCATTGAACCCTGCATCCCGCTGCTGGTTTTCCAATGAAGCTAAGCGGCGTCTGTCCAGGTTGGTCCCTGCTTGGGTGACCAGTGAAGGAAACATGGCCCTGTCTGGGGTGCAGTACCAAGGATCGGATATGGAACGGATCCGATCTGCGTCTCATACCAACATATATCAAATGATGTACAGCAGCAAATCGGCTGATCTATCCTCTCTGAGTGTTCAGAGTCAAAGTCAGCTTACCTGTTAAGAATTAGGTGAGGAAAGGTGAAGGAAATGGTAAAAGAAGATGAAAATCACTGCTCTGGTCGTGCACTGTTTGAAACCCACTGATACCGCAGCAATAGTGCAGGTCCATCAGGATGTCTTCTGTAACCTGATATGATAGGGAATAAAACCGTGTCTCAGCAAAATCAGCCCTAACAGGCCTTCCCTGCAACAAGGTGAGAAGGTAATATTGTTGGTGGTTAGAAGATGCCGGAGCTGTGAACAAAGCTGTGAATATTTTTTTTAATTCAGCCTGGCAGCTTTCATAAAGCATCAGTGAAATGATTGGCTTGAGGGGGGCTGAGAGAAAATAAAACGATTAAACGTGTAGCCAGGAGTGGGAACAGCACTTGTTTATGCAGCATTCCTGTGGGATTGGGATGTGTCAGAGAAGAAAGGGTGTGATGCACAAATCTGTTCATAGTCATATATAGAGATACCAGCAGCGTAGAGTGCTTTTCCCATGCTCAATGGGCAGGAAACTAAGCAACAAAATATAAAAAAGTGAAAATGACAATCACAATTAATCAAAACATAAGCTAATTCATAAAATAGATAGACTAGACGTTAAAAAGGTATCTAGAGTAACTAATTGTTTGGTTATTATATGTTTTATTTAAACAAGGAAATTGAAGCTGCCTTCACAGATTACTCTAGAGCTGAAAGGCCACAGTAGATGGAGCCCTGTGTAACGGGTACATGTTTGTGGTCGGTGTGTACAAGTTGAGTCCAATGATAGTTGTACGTATGTTGGTGAATTAACATGGAGAGCATTAATGGTGAGACGCAGAGTTGTACATGTTATTTTCTACTGAACAGAATGCCAGCAGAGTTAATGTTGTTTTTATGTCTGGGAGACCATCTAGGCTGCTGATTTCTGGATCATCTGGTGTTAAGACAGTAGCCATACTGTCAATCCTGTCAGCAGTGCTGTAGGCAAGTCAGCATGTTACAAGGGCAAGCTTCTTATCTGCAGTGGACAGCAACAGCCAGATTCAAATCATGTTATGCAGGTGGAGAAATCTCTCTTAATCATGATCGAAATGATTTCTTGATGTTGCAGATGTGTGCCTCAGATTAAAGGCTGGAGTAAAACAAAACACCATGATTTGGAGCTGTAGGGAAGCTCTCATGGTGTTTTCATCCAGAAAGGGACAAAGTGCTCATTTTGTTTTACTCTCTAAGACAATAGGCATAAGCTTGTTTTGTTAAAATTATATATATATGGATTTTTAAGTTTATAATTTTCTTGATTGCAGAGTTTTACAGTCTCAGAGTCACTTTGTGTCCTGATGTATGACATTCGTGTGTAATTTTAATACGAAAAGCCATTTAATCTTGTGATGATTTTCTTGGCATTTTCTGTGTCAAAGGTTCTGTGTAAAATTATGCTTTGGTCTCCATTATTATCTTCCATCAAAAATGTTGTTACTTCTTACCTGTCTCTGTGTCGTCTGGCTAGCACCACCACTGAAGTTGGGTCTGGAAAGGCTGCTTTGTGTGCCATGAAGAAGTGTGGATAATGTGCCCTAAGACATTAGGGAGGCACCTTGCACTGGTTTTATATCCACAAATGGAAAGAAATCATATTTTATTACATTTTTTACGTCATTTTTGTGATATTTATTCTAAAACAATGTTTTTTCAATCAGAACCACAATTTCTGTGTTCGACAGAAATTGGTAAAGAAATGTGCAATTTATATTGTCAATGTTGATATCCCTTCATAGCAAATTCTTGCATTCATAGCTCTGTCCATGAATTTCTGAATTGTTACATTAGTCCAACCCCATCTATTAGTTAACTGCTATTATAGCCTATTATATTTGTATTGTATAGCATCACTTAACCAGAAATGCCCAGGCTTCCGGATCTGAGTAAAACACTCAGTTCAGGTCCCAGGGAAGGTGAGGTCACAGCTGGGCAGATTATAGTATCTACACTTTTCAGCCGCGTAGTACCATACTCCGCTCTTTGTCTAGTTCCAGTGTGTGTGCTGTTATAAAAGTTTGTCTTTTCTCCTCTGCTCTCCCTGAAGTATTTCTATCCACATCGTGTTGCCTTCTATATTGTCTGGGACAGCAACAGTGAAGTCACTAGAGGATCTAGTTTCAGTATCATGTATCCTGCTTTATGAGATCAGTCTGGCCGAGTGAACTGTCAGTGTTGATGTTTCATAAACACACTGTTGTTTGAGTGTAGCAAATGAATGTATTGTATGTTTCAAAGGGAAATGACTGCCCCCTGAGCTGAGTCTTCTGGCTGGCTGTCTTTAAGACATCTAACACTGTCTCGTCTGCCCCTTTCTCTCGTCTCTCTCTCTCTCGCTCTCTCTCTTGATAACGTACCATGTTAATGTTCAATTATTCATGTTAATATTGGTTTTATTGCTTCCAGATGAGCTCCATTTGAAAGAGACATTAAAGCTACCATACATCTACAAACGCACTTCACTTAACAGATAATGCCCTGTAATTTTTTCATTATTCTAGAAAAAAATATTTGGAACAACAGCAGGCATCTGCTTATTATTATTGCTATTATTGCAACAGTGTGTGCAAAGAAAAAAGGGAAATGAAGGGGGAAGCCAATCCGTCGGACAATAACCCTGACTCATCCTCAACATTACCAGTCTGCACTTATTGAAAAATCATGTCTGAGTGACAACGGCTATGCTTAAAGTCACTGAGAGGAAATCTGGCATTCCATTTGAATTATTCTCCAGTGTCTTTGCCTGGAGTCTGGAGATCCTCAATACTCTAAAAAGCACTTCTACTTAAATGCGTGAAGCCTGGGGTGCAGTTAGCTCATAAGGTTTAACACACTCATTAGAAAGACATTGGCTTGTAATTCCTCCAATAGATCAGGTGTTCCCTGAGTGAGTTAGAGGAGGTGGAAGTCTGATGAGGGACATGGAAATCTACTGCTGGGACTGAGCTGGGGCTAGGCTGGGACTGTGCCAGGGCTCGGCCGGGGTTGGGCTGGTATTGGGATGGCCTGGGGCTAGGCTGGAACTAGGCTGGGGTTGAGCTATGCTAGGGCTAGGCTGGGACTGGGCTGGGGTTGGGCTATGCTAGGGCTCAGCTGGAACTTGGCTGGGGTTGGGCAAGACACTACCAGGTTATTCCCCTGCTGGCTGAGGCGGCCTTCTTAATAGTGAGCTTGGCCAATTAGGCAGCAGGGGGCTTCCAGCCTCCACAGCTAATGACAAGGTGTCTGCTGCTGGCCTGTGTCTTATTAGACCTGCTGCCTGCCTCCCTAAAAAGGAAAGAACAAACCTCCCTTCAAATGAAGAATTCCCATAGTTTCAGTGGGCAGAATGTAACAGTTCATTTAGTCCCCCCACAAAAAAAGTCACAGACAAGACATAAAGCCTTTGAAAGACCAGCCAAGGTTGCTTAGTGGTTGACAGGAATGCCATTCAGGTCAGCAAGAGTTCCACTTCTTTGCATTTGATTTATTGTTTTTTTTCTGGTGTGTTGGGGGCATGACAGGGTCCCTGCCAGCCTTATACAGTGTGTGCGTGAGATTGAGCTGGGCTGACTGGAATGTCTCCCTTAGAAAGTCCATACTACTCAGTCAACTCAGAAATCTATACTTGTGGTAAATGTTTAAATATCCGTTGGGGCAGTACCAAGGATGTACACTGACGGGCTGCTATGTAAGTTCACATATTCCCTTCCAGAATAGACTTAGTCAACTGTCAAACCGCAGAGTTTTCTGCATTTATTACACAGAAAGGTACTACAAATATTTTCTCAACAATGACTTGGTTCTTTTCTCTGTAGTTATTGTCAACAACTAGTACACAGTACACAGTACACAGTACACAGTATAGACTCCTTCAGCAGTGTTGCTCTATAGCCACCTACAGTGGAAATGATAATGTCATACACCAGTTATTCTATGGGAACTCATTAGCGACAATAATAAATATTTCACGTGTGGTAAAATAATTCCTCACAATCCCAATCACACAATCAGACTAAATGACACTCGCTTAATTGCATGACACCATGGCAAAGCAAGACACGGTGCCAGGTGGTTTAGTGTGATTGTAAAAGTAGGAAATTGTCGTGACAGTCACACTTGTTCACTAGACTCGAAACATCCATTTACTAGACTTGACACAGCCATTTTACTGAGCTCATATATAAATGGCCTTGGGCTGTGTGGCATACAATACATAAATCCATGTATACTGTGTTTAGTGACTGACCGGTGTCCTTCAAACACACTGCAAAAGAAACGCCACCCATTTACTTAAAAGATGTTGTAAGAAAAAAGTGCGTAACTAGTCTGTCAAAATATTCCTATTTTTTTATAAACGTGGAAACGTTATTCTCAATGTCTGTCTTTTTCTGTTTATGTTTGTAATATTGGGATCAACATATGGAAAATAACAGGATTTAAAAAACATCATACACCATAACATCTCGGTGTTTTTGAATATGAAACGTGCACTTTTTTACCGATAAAGATTTACCTGTTGTAGCAAATTTCCCAAGTAACATGGTTGTAAAAACATGTCGACCAAGATGCACGATCCAACTCCAACAACAGCAGGAAACATGCTGAACACACCTTCCATGCGCAAAAGTCCATCAAACAAACCAGTCCTCTCTCATAGCAACACTGAATATAAACAGGTCATACAACACGAAATATTGCAATTTTCATACATAAAGGATAAAAAGACTTGTGTATTCTCATTAAAGATTTTCTTCAGTTATTTTACAGGACAAATAATAAATGTTGGTTTATCTTTGAAATATCAACATCATCCTTACATTATTCTGAAACACAGAAAATAACGTTAAAAACATTTTTTATATTGCTCAGGTAATTAGTATATAATATTACTAAATGACACTGAACATTTTCTACTAAATTTATTTCCAATAAGTTCTCCTCTGACAATTGGCTTGACTAATGAATTCCTAATAATCTCTTCCCTTTACTTCAGAACATGGTTGTCCTTGCCATTCCTGGAAATGTTTACTTTGTCATTGAAAACCACTTCCTGTGTTTGGAACTTTCATTAGCTTCCCAATGGGGATGCTGCCCCTTGTGCAATGAGTGTCATCTATCACACGTACACACTCATATATGTCCACGTACACACATACGGCACACAGAGGCGCACGCGCACAAACACCCACAACCATCCACAACACATGAGTGCCGACACGCACAGTATTACATTTACACACAATCGGTTTTTGATTTACTTTAGCTTCAGCCACCATTTTGAGACAATTTCTACTACAGCATGTACATGCAGAATTCATGTTGAATGTCCAATAAATTTCCCATGGTGCCAACACATAATAATCAGTTTGTTCTGTTTCACCTAGGAAAGCAATATTCTGTCAGTATGAGAGAAGCTAAGATAAATGCCTTTGACCCCTGACTTTGAACATTCTCCATCACCACGGGTCTTAACTAAGTAGTAACTAATTATCTCTAATGTGTTTAATACTTAACTCACTAATCTGCTTTGTAGTGACTAATGGCTAATGCACTGTTTCTGTTGTTGTGCTAGTTTTCTTTAATGTCTGGTTCATACATTCTTTATATTCTTAGAGGCAAGGGCGTTGGTTTTGTTTGAACATTGGTGGGGACACACTATTCTAATCATCATATATGCTATATATTCCTCTAACCTATTACTAAAACCTTGACCAAATGCAAGCTCACCACCATCCACACACAAATGCACGCTCACATGCACGCTCACATGCACGTTCACATGCACGTTCAAATGTACCAGATACTGTATTGAATAGGGTAGATTAAAGGTCTGCGTTTATTCACAGAGGGCAGTTGCAGTCTTAAATGGCTCCATACCAGATGTGACAACGCTGGTATAAACTGAATCGATCAACTGATATCAACTGAATTTGCGGCATGATGCACAAGATTATTTAAATTGGGAGGAGCATTCAATTAGCGTCATGTTTTAATTGGTGAGCAACACCATTCTATGTATACAGGTGCACGGTCCAATCCCATCTAGAAAATCACCAAAATATATTACCTTTTTTGGTTAGAACAGAATATTTACATGACCTTAACTTAAACAATTACTTCACAAGTTCACATTTATAATTTCTTTGTGGTTGAATGCATTATAATTACATTGTAAGGCTTAACCTGTGACGATGTTCCTCTGACGTTTTATGCCTCTGGACTGCTGCTTTTAGCAACTGGCACTTCACTTCAATCCTAAATTGATGAATGCTGTTTAGTGTTAAAGTATATGACTTCTTTATTTCTAAATGATTCCTACATTTTCTGTGAGTATGTGTGGACTAGCAAACGAACAATGGCAGACAACTTTCTATGCTTTGGCTTTTTGCAAGGAATGTGTTTATGACAATCCTTTTTTGTGTGCCATGTTGCTGTCATCTAAAACACATTAGTGGGAGCAATTAGCTAAGGTCAAGCTAGCTACTGTCTGAAAATATTATCAAAACATTCCCACAGCCACCAAGCACAGATGTGAGTTAGGCAGCTATGACTTTAGATGGAAATAGTATTGTTCTTTTTTCATTGTTAGTTGCCATTGCTAACATTTGCTGCAGTTCTCCCCTTGCCATTCACCCGGACACTTCAAATTAAATATCTAGACACTGTTTTGAAACAGCATTTTTTGGACTACGGATTTTATAAAACAATAACCCCACTGGATTCAAATTCCATTTTAAGTGTTCCCCATTATATGATGGAGTATATCATGGTTGGCTATAGTGTGAAAAGAGAATACGTTTTTCCTGCCTGGAGCCTCTGCTGTCGAGAACCTACAAGTTCAGGAGCTGGATCTCAGCATGCCTGCCTGCCTGGGTCTGTACTGGCTGCAGAGCTGTTTTTACAAGTGCAGGAGTGGCTGCTCCATTGCTCTGCAGCCCAACCATATAACTAGGCTTTTTTCCTATTCCAGGGAAGTGGAGCGAGTGGAACGTCCCGCAATCCCAAGGCTGCCTATTAGGTCTCCCCATTAGTCCAGCATCAAATACTAGTTCTCTAGGAGACTTTTGGGACACTCACTCTACATTCTCTATCTTTATTTCTCTCTCTCCCCTTGTTCTCTTTCTCTCTCATGCTCTTTATTGGCAATTCATTTCCTCATCTTTTCTCCTTTTCCTTCTTTCTCTCTCACTTTCCCTGCCATCTCCTTAATCCCGCATTCCTTCTGTCTCCTTGCATCTCTTCCTCTGCTTCCTTTCCCCTTTCTTCCCCAACTCCCTCTCCCTGTCCCATTTTCCTCTATCGCGCGCTACCTCTCCCTCTCTATCACTCTTTGTCGCTCTGTCTCACTCCCTCTCTGTCTCTCACTTTCTCATCTCTCAATTACCTTCAGTTGCTATACCCTCTTTGTCTAGACGTGGCTTTCATAGGCCCCATGGTTCCCCATGCTTGAACAAATATATACATCACTGGCTTGGTCTCTGGGAAATGTTGGCTTCACTACTGCTGAATCCTCCATACTTCTTTTGTGGCGGACTCCCCTTTTCGTAGTGCGGGTTTGTTGAAGGCCATCACTGAGCTTGCCGGGCCAGCATGCTGTAGTGGCCTGTTTTAGTGCCAGTGGGAATTTTCCACTAACACTTTTTCTGTCATTGCTGTACCCATAGGGCCAACCTGAATCCTGACTCCCTCTTCAGTCAGAAACATTGACAGCTGCTTTAAATATGGCATTGAAATATTAACTCTTTTGATTGAAGCGAAAGTGTAGTTCTTTGTGTAGGCGTTCTTGTAAGCCTTTGGTACGGTGGATCTATGTTGTTCTGTGTCCCGCTGTGTTGGGGGGATAATGAATTGCTTGGTCCACTGGGAGAGGGAGAGCAGAGGTGACCTTGAAGTGATGAGAGAAGGTGTGATTGGGAGGAGTGATGACAGGAGGAGAGATGGGGACAGGGTCACATCCCAGAGCAGGTGCTGGAAAACACACACACATAGATGGATGTAGTCACAAACACACACAGGCACACACACAAACACACACTCACACACACACACACAAACACACACACGCAGTGTCAGGGTACCATAAATATTATGCTCACACACGTACGTGTACACACTCACACACAAACACACAGTATGCATGCATAAATACAGATGTTGCTCATTTAATTCCAGCGCCAAGGGGGCTGAAGACCCGTTTGGAAGCTCATTTTTGGCGGAGATGACGGTTGCCATCTTGGCAGCGCGTCACTCGGCTTAACTCCCGGACAAAAGAAAATGGGCAAAGAGGTGGAGCGTGAGTGCAGCTGAGGTGCCTGGTTGCTGAAAGAATACCCACCTAGCGTTACATTACCAAGTTAGCAAAAGCTAAGAAGCTAGGCTAAATGCTACCAGTATTTAATTTTGCATTGCTAGGCCAGTCACCGTAACGTTACCTGCTTACAATTGAGGTAAGTTAACCTGAAACTGTACAACAAAGCTTATGCTTAAAATGATTTGGCTTTTTTATATATAAATTTCGATTTTGTCGAGACGATAGACAATTAAAAATAGGTAGAGACTTCAGGATATTAGATTTTCAAATAACTTCTGTTGTTAGTATATACTGTATTATTATGAGTTGTTTATTTGGATGTCCCTTGATTATAATGTTACTTAACTGCTAGGAGTGACACGAGTGACAGCGCCAACACCACACCTATCACTCAATATGCCACCCCATAATAAGTCTTAATATAATGTAAACGGATGAGTTATAATAAAAATCTCCCCCCACAGTTGTAAAAAATGGGGGAAAAAGCAATATAGACCAAAAACAGGGTTTATTTCTGCTGTAATGTTGGGCATTTTGCTGTTGAGATCTATGGAGATTGCTCACTTTTGTGGCCATCCTCAAGTGGCCATTCGATGAATTGCAGTTTCATTTATCAGCCTCGGAGTTTGCCCCTGGCTTATACTGTGGTATAACATGGTAATTTGCGGTTCCATGTGGCATGGATAAAAACATGAAAAAAAATAAGAATGGCCACCAGGAGGCATCTGTGGGAACGTCGACACCCGCCTGAAACTGCTGTTATTCTAGCCTGCGTCTGTATTTATATGGCCAGAATAAAACATTCAAATTGGTGGAATATTGTCTACTATAATCCTATTCATGGATTGCTATGTTGCTGTGTTTGATTCCATGTTGCTGGGTTGCTTTGCTTGATTAACTGTTATTTCTGAGAATGTATATTTAATTAGGTCAACACGTGAATCTCTTTGTTTCTGTTAATTGTAATTGTTTAAACTGAAATACAATTATTTGACTGGAAATATAGCTATTGATTACAACGATTAAGTTAACATTTATATAGGCTAATTGCAGACTTTTACCAAGCCAACATTGCTTTAAGTCTTTGATGCTACTTTTCTGCCCTAATATTTCCTGAAGATTGTATCTTTTTCAATCAAGAAATAACTTTTCCCACCAGATTTCTTAGATAAAGTACAATATGCCACAATAGACCCAAATTAAAATATAATTCAAGTGTTTAACATAGCGCATTTACATGAAGGATGTTTAGTTTGTTAAATTGGCAAGAGGCTAAAACTCAACAATGTTTTATTAATATTTTTAAAGTTAAATAACAATAGATTTTACAAACATTTCTAATAAAATGGCGTTTGAACAGAATATGTCATTTGTTTATTTTCTGTACTATGGCCTTCATTGGGAAAATTATTGTTAAGTATTACACATTAACCCAAGAAAAGAGATGGGTGAGATAAAGCGCCTGTTAAAACACTTGTCTTGTCACATGTCTAATCAGTTATTAGGAATAGGGTGATAAAAAACGATAATTGGTCTCCAAATAGCTTTTATTTTGAGAGTTTGGAATTCTGACAATGGAAAAATGTAATAATGTATGCTACACACAGCTATAAAAAATTAACTCTATGATCCAACAAATGTTCTTTTTTATAATTAGTCAGCAGAATTAACTTTTCACAATCGTTGTGAACACAGCATACAGTGCGCTGCTAACCCCAACCCCCCCCATTTGGACCTTTTCATGGAAGTCCCTATGGCGCTGGCTGTAGTGTTTATATGTGTTTGTTGTTATACCACATGTTGTTCTAACCACCGCCTTACAGTTTATAATATTAGGCCCACATTATATTATTCCCAGAATAATTCCCTGAATTATTTTTCGGCACCAAATTCTTAGTTTCTATCCCATTACCCTCTGTGTTAATTTTCTTTATCGATCCTCTTCCTCTCGCTAACAACCAGCCATACTCTGTACTATTTTTTGGCACTACGCTCTACGTCCAATCTTAGGTGTTTCTAACTGCTCGAATTTTGTTCCTTTGTGCCTGCACAGCTAATATCACCCTAACCCCATGTTGTTACTTTATTAGGTTGTGGCTATCACGTTCGGAAGTTATATAGCCATCACGGAATTAAAATGTTTTAAGAATACTCACTTTTAATGTATTTAATAAATCGGGACACGTGAGAGGCGTTATCAGAACAATGTATTTGTGTGGTTTGATTGACCGACTTGAGACACAGGCCTACTGCTAAACATTTAAATGGTAAACGTTTATTGTCTTAAAATAGCAAAAGGTAAGGGAAGATGTGTTGTTAGAGCGCAATTGTAGATGTTTTGATTGACACGACTCCAACCTTTAAACTAATAATCTGTATTATTATTATTAAGTAGGCAATGTATTCTAAAATCGTTCAAATGAAATACAAAATAAGAACACAAATACATATATACTCTCAACAGCAACAATGATAAAGAGCCATAACAAAAACACCAACAAAAACACCCTCAGGTAAAGACATTATAACAAAATCCTTCAAAAACATGTTTCCTTTATCAAAAGTATTTAAAGTACCCACTGTAGATTCCCAGTGGATGGGCTCATCATTAGGAAACCCTGCAAGGACAGTTCTGGAAAGAATGCCATAGTGTCTAAATAATTGTTTTCAGATTTGGTAGACAGGTGACAGTCATCCCCAACAACAGACATGAAGATATATTCAGTGGTGAAATATCCCATATATTACACATTACAGTTTATTTGCAAAGGCTAACATGCATTGTTCAATACTGCAGATAAATGTGCAGTTATCACATTTAACTAAATACAGTTATCAAAACAACATGCGACTTGGCAATGCACATCCTGCTTGTCTCAAAAGCAGATATTTCTACCAAATGAAAGCTAACAGTCTCTCACAACATGTATACTTTGTCATTCATAGTATGACGACCTTCAAAACTATAAATGGCTACCACTTGAAACTGTGTCAATTTGTCTTTAATATCATAGTTTTTAGAAAAAGTTAGCAAATTACTGTATTTGGCTTTTTGCACAAAAGTAAATTATTCCAGTTCTGTTAAACAAAAAGCGTATACATACTATGAATACGCATAGGATAGTGTCTAAATGAAACAATATTTAACAACGCTAGTCAACCCTGTCCACTGCATTGGGCTGTAGATAAGGATTGTCACTGAATGCATTTCGTGTCAAAGCAATGAAAAATGATCTGCCGGTTGCCATATAATGTTGTAATGAACTGTGTGTATAATTTTGCACATGTATGCACAATATTGACCAATGCATTTTAGCAATCATAAAAAACTGAACCAACAGTTGTCAAAAGGGCCTAAACAGTAGCCCCTTCTCCGTGGGCAGACTCTGCCACCTCTCTCTGATGGCTTGCTGTCGGTATGTGGACCCCCTGGTATCCTTGTAGGTCCACAGGCCCATCTGCTCCCTGGCCCAGTCCCAGCTTCCTTCTCAGCTCTGCCTTCTCCATGCAGTGACATTTTTATCCTCCTGTTAAAAGTTTAATGGCCTATTATCTAAGAGAATGGAATGCTGGTTTAATTGCTTGGTGGCTCCATGTTTAGGTCCTTGTCCCCTAGCAACGGGTGGCACTCTTCTCCTTATGGGTCTTCCCTCTCCCCTCCAGAGTTTTCTGTCCTGTATGACCAGGTTTTGATGGAGTTTGGGCTCTTATGTACAACAAGCCTTCCTTTCACCATCCAAAACACTTAGACCAATAAAACCCCAGCATGTCCTACCACTTTACTATCTATTATGTGGGACTCTCCAAAGCCAAGCACTACATTTTCACTGAGCAGGCCCTTATGTTGTTGAGGAGCTCGGGTGAAGAGGCTCCCATGATAGGGCTTTGTTCCAGAAGCCTAACTGGCTTCGCCTCAGTGAGAACTGGGGACTGTATAATGTGTTTCGTCTTGACTGGCTGAGTGCCACTTCCCATGTTCAACATGCTGCCTCAGTTACCAAGTTGGGGCATTGCAGGTTTACCTGTTAGGTACTGTACCTAGAATATCCTCCTGTAAAACAATTAAGACAAATTTAAATCCAAAAGACTGCCTTCATAATGCCATACGAGTACCAGGGTATGATTGATTCCAGTTCAGTTTATAAATTTTTTGTACAATGAAGATTGTAATAACAATTTAAATGTCAGTGTTAGACATCTGAAAGCAGAACAGGTTATTGTAGCATGGCTCACATGCTTTTAGCTCTGGATTAACTTAGAAATGATACACTTTAATCTCTCATCATTGTCACAAATGGATTGATAGAGATCTTGACGTTGTATGCTGCCCATCATAGTGCCCTAATTTGCCACTCAGGGAACAGCCACTCAGACAGATTTAATTCTGTGTTCTGTATACATCAATATGACAACAAGGAATTATTGAGAAAGTGAACAGAATCTAATTTCTAATCACTGCAGAATGGAAGTGTCCATTTGGCCTTGTTTTGCTCCTGTTAACATGTTCCCCTGCACTTTAAAGACCTTAGCCCTGACACTGAATACTATTGGGTGTGGACGTGGAGCTCAGGAGGAGAGAGTGGTTAAAGATAGCATTACATTAGCTTTGGTCTCCTGTGGTTCACTGCAGGACAGTAGTCCCTGAGTTACTGGCCTGTGTAGAGTGTCTGTTATACGGGTCATGACCTGTCTTGGTAGGAGACTACTGCAGTTTTGATTCTGGGAGGGGGAAGCTACCTCCCTGTTGCTGGTATTTGCTCTAATTGCCATAATTTTCTAGTGCAGTCAATGGATTTTGATAAGTGCTGTTTGTGTTCAATAGTGAACCAATGTCCAGTCTTTCTCCCAGTAGCGACTTAGAAGAATCTTTTCTGGCTCAATGGCTTTAATCCATATTGCTTACACAGTACAGTGCACCATGATATATTTTATTGGTTTCCACATATGGACTTGTGTTTTATAGGTCACAGGCTTGTTTTGGAGGGCTGGCAGTGTCTGCAATCCACACATGCATTTTTGTATCGGTCACTTTTCCCAGCTCATAGGCCCATTGTCCTCCTGCATCCCTATTATTTATATCTATTGCATTTCACGACAAGAGACCCAACGGAAATGATAATAGCTGTAGTAGTAATAATGATTAAAACTGTAGCCATTTGGAAGCCAATTGAAGGAAACCACAGCGGTTGGTTCCGTAGCTCGACCAGTGGGAGAAGGGCCATTGTGTCAGCACTTTGGCTTTTATAGCTCCTCTGAGAGAGCAGGGCCCAGATTCTGGCCCTGTCCCGACCTGCCATTGATGGATGGGTCTGCGGTATTATGGGAGAGGGATCTCATAGAGGTCTCAAATAGGTGGGGAGAGAACGTGTTGTGACCCTGGTAAGTGATCTTGGGTCTCTCAGGGCCTGCCAAGTGGGAAACTTTATCCCTCTCTGTGTTCACAGACGTCTGTGAGCTGGGTTGGCCTCCCCCTCAGACGGACACGGAGCAGTGGGAAAGGACAGTTGAATTCCAACTCCTGCTTAAGTTTCCCTCCAGCCTGACCTCCGGAGGTTAGCTGCAACTTAAAGAGGGTGTGTTGTTATATGGTCAGAGGACTTCCATCATCGACCCTGTACTTACTACGTCTCTACGGCTGTTGTGGTCCAATGGTGTTTTTGTTCTGAGTTGATCCTCTGTCCTCTGTCTGTTTTGGCAGCCAGTGTCTGATAGCTCAGCCTCTCCCATCATTCTGCCTTCTCCATCACCCCTTTTTATGGATCAGGAAATCCCAAGCAGGGAAGCCTGACAGAAGGCACGAAGCCTCACATCTTAACACCCCTTAACTAACACTTCTTAACAGACTTTAGGTGATGGACAGCACTAATGCAAGAGATCAACATTACCCGGAATTCGTACAAAAAGTAGAGGGAGGAATATACAGTATGCTGTAGAAGTCTCTCTGACATCAGCCCTAACTACGTGGAACTAAATAAAAGGGCCAGTTCAGTTTGTTGGCAGAAAACGTGGAAAACAAGAGGGTGTCATTAAAGGAAGGCTATGAAAGAAGGCGTTAAAGTACATAAATAAGTCATTAAGGATGGAACTAGGCTCAACCCTGTCTCTTTGCCATGGGCTGTCGGCACATGTACACTCATTAATAACACTTTCCCATCATCTCATTAGATGTACACAGGAAAGGCACCTGAAGACAGTATGATAATTACCCATGTAATATAATAATTGTAATTATACCAATAATAATAAATGTAATCTAGCAGATACCCTTTGTGCCTACAATTTTGTATGGTTTTGCCTGTAAGACTTTTGCCCTTATGTTACGAGATGTATTTACAGCCATATACACATGCTAAAGAAAAATGAATTGAAATATGAATGTTGGGCTGACAGTATACATCTGGACATTTGACCAAAACCCAATGGATGTGTCCCAATGGAGACATTCTCCCCTCTGTTGAAACCCTCATATGCTATTGCCTGGGCACAAAGAAGTGCACTAAAGAGGGTGTTAGGTGCCATTTGTAACTCCTCGGTGTCTACTCACCACATACTGCAGAGTGCTTGGTTGTTAATGAAACAATAGGTTTGGGGCTTGTCACTGCATCCGTAATGGAGGTGTTGTCCCTCATCGCATGGAGTCAACTCTGCCTGCCTGTGATCCCTGAAGGTGTTATCCATAATATATAGTCCAAAAAATAACAGATGTGCCCCAGACTCATCAAATCATTTATAACAGAACTAGGGACTAAGAATAGAGTCACAGAATGTGCTGAATAAGTGACTTTCATGCATTTATACATTAGATTAAAATTAAATATCTAAAGGACACTTTGATTGCAGTTTTGAACAGTTAAAATACTCAAATGTGCTATTGCAAAAAAGGCTTTACATAATGGAGGCCAACAAAAGCATCCCTTTGCTGTGTTTGGACTCACAACGTATCCATGCGTCCACAGGAAAGTGACCCATTTGAACTTAACCAAAGCATTGTGGTTAGAACGTGGTAAACCTCTGAAAATAGATGTGTTCTTTAGGCCTGTGCTCTCCAACCGAGCCCCTCTTGCCTCAGAGCTTAAAGAATTTGTCTGAGTGTTAAGATATCTCCTTAATGTGCCTCTTAGTCACATCTCGTTTCTGTTGGGGATTACCCCAATTAAGCTTGCAGGATGGCAGGATAAACTCCTGGCGGGGGTTCGATCCTTAGTACAGGCCGGATAATTTTTATAGCCTGGCAAGATGCACAGTGTGCTAACCGGCTACAACCCACCCTAGAGATTTTAATGATATCTTATCTGTTCGATAAGGTTTGAGCGGGTGGCTTAGGGAAGAGTAGCACTGCATATTCACCTTCCACTCTGCCTCTCTCTCTCCCCCCCCCGCAGCGCGGTCAGAGGGCACCAAGGAGGGCCCCACCTGCATGGATAAGAACCATGGCTGTGCTCACATCTGCCGGGAGACACCAAAGGGAGGCATCGCTTGTGAGTGCCGACCTGGCTTCCAGCTCACCAGGAACATGAGGGACTGCAAGTGTAAGTGGGATCCCAGTCTTACATACAGGCACATTTTGGTTCCAGTTCATCACATTTCTGTTGTCTAATACAAAAACAACCAGAGTGGTTCAGGGGGCAAGCAGCGAGTGGACAGCACACGCTTCCTGTGGCCTTGTCTCAGGACTCATCCTTCCAGGCCTGGGCCGGGCGTGGGGGGGGGGGGGATGGGCTGAGCCAGGGCCTCGATGTTTGAATAAGGATTGGAGAAGTGTTATTCTAAATGATTTTTTTCACGACATCCCAGGGAAAGGGCAAAAGGCGTGGGGGTAGTGGGGTGCAGACAGGATGGCGGTGGAAGCCATGGCTCTCATGCTTTGTCAGTCTGTCATCACAGGTGTATTTAGAGTGCGATACACTCGACACACCACAAACCCACAAGTACACGTACACACACAAACAAACTGACACCCAGACTCAGGTTCTTAACCTTGTGAACGTTCCCATTTAAATGAGTCACTCTGAAGAAACAGTATTCTTATTTCAATCTGGACCTAGAGTCTTCAAGTGAGAAGGAAACAAAACCGTTCCGTCCTGTTACCGTTCAGTAAGTGATGGTTTAGTCGTGAATGGAAGGAGCATGTAGACAATTGACTCACCAGCAGACACTGCCAGCCCTCTAATTCAGGGCCCACCTGCAGCACATGTGACTGTGCAGCGTATTCACACCGCTCTGTGCACTCCTCTACAGTGACCTGTAACTATGGCAACGGGGGTTGCCAGCACATCTGTGAGGAGACGGACCATGGTCCCAGATGTTCATGTCACATGAAGTTTGCCCTGCACGCCGACGGAAAGACATGTGTAGGTGAGTCTGCACACATTTTGACAAGGTTATAGTGAATAACCTAGCGAACAATGTATCATTCATCTCCACCAGTGTATTTGCACATTACCCACAACTCCAGAGGAAATGTTGAGATTGAGCTTTGTACGACTCCTTTCATTTGACAAGTAGATTCACAAGTAACTGTGTTATGTCTTGACTGCTGCTGCTTTTCTCACATACAATGACACATTTTCTGCTGGTGCTGCTCAAGTGGACAGCTGGGACCCCTCTTTCCCTGTGTGTCTCTATCTCTCTCGCTACATGGATGCATTTGCTTTACTCTGTTCTCGCTCTTTCTGCTTTATTGAACGGTGTGTCTCTGCTTCTGCTTACTACTTTACACAGGCACACACAGCTCCCGTAATCTCTGAGGCCTTTGCTCAAATCCTCAACAATGTAGCAGGGAAAAGACGCCTAATCAAACCCAGCTTTAAGCTAATTGAATATTTTGTTATATTATTTGCTTTGGTTAATATGCACTAAATGAGGTTGTGTTCCTTAGGTCCGAACTTTGTTACACACACTTGAATGTTACTTTATTACATTTTTATGCACTTAAATCTCTGTGTATTCTGGCCTTGAACTTAAGAATAAGGTAAAGTTTTTAAAAGTTATTGTGAATGTGTGTTTTAAAATATGGCATATTCTGACATAAACTTAATCCTGTCATAATTTCACCTGATTTATACCAGAGGAAGTAATTAATCTAGTTCAGCGATCCTTCCAGTTTAAAGTAAAACAGCATTTGCCCATTTGGGCTGACAGTATACAAAACACCATTCTCCATACACTGAAATTTACACATTTAAAATAATTAGTGATAAGAGTTAGTTAAATGTTAGATACCCCAACTTTCTTTGAATCCAGATTTATTTTTGTACAAATTGCTGCTAAAAAGAAGACTGGCTGTATTTAGATGGCTGCTTTCTTTAATCAGTCATTTTTTTATTATTCTTGTGAGGGTTTTGACAAAATTCTAATTCAGTGTACACAAAAATTAAAGGGATGACTTAAGATAAAGAATTGAAAACACTTGAACAAAATCTCAAAGAAACTCTAGGTTTTCAGTGGTTAAATTGCATTTATTCAGTGTCCGGAAAGTAGAATGTCATGCACCTCTATAAGGTAAGTGTGAATACCAATGACTGGGAAGTGCATAAGAAATGTGTGCTTTGGATATACTTGTATTTCCAAGTCAAAATCATCCACACATCAAACCAGACTGATGGGCGTTTTCAGTTAAGATGATGCACTGTAGATATAGGCTTTTTGTGTGCAGGTTGATTAGATTAGTTAGGTGATTGATTGGTTTAGGCTGTTAGTTTGGGTGGCTGTTTGACTGGTTTGGCTGGCTGTTCTGCTGGCGTTTGTTAACTGCTTTGGGTTGGAAGTTCACTGCTTTTGATGGGCTTTTTGACAGTTTTTGACAGCTAGTCAGCTGATTTCAATTTGCCTGCCAACTCAAACTCTTTATCCTGGAATGAAGCAATGCCACACCTTCTTGGCATGGAATTTGGAGTGAGTTTCCCAAAGACTTTCTAGCAGGCAGAAGCTAATGAACAATTCTGAATGGTCGCAGAAACTGAGTTGAGCCATAGCCAGAACCCATGTAGTTGAAGCAGCAAATTGAAAATGTTTACTGGTATTGATACTCTGAATGATAAGAGATGACCAAATCACTGATTCTCTTGTTTTTGTATAACACTGCATTTCATACAAGTGGCTTAAACAATTGCGGTCTTAGACTGAGGTATGTAGAGAATGTTAAAGCAAGTGAAGAATTCAGTTTGAATCTTCAACCAATGTTTCAGTGTCTCTTTGGCTAGTTCAGAGGCAAGTTGTCTGTTGTAGGTTGTTGCTTGGCTGGCTCAGGGTGTCTTCTTCCCTCTTCTCCACCACGGTGTTGATGAAATCCAGGACCATGTCAAGTCCTGGTCAGCCACCCCATCATTACCGTCGTACACTAGATAGTCAGCTGGGACGCCTCAAAACTCGTCCCGGCCAAATTCCATGTCTGAGACACCATCGCCAAGACCGAAGAGACGTGTGTCTTGTGACAGATTAGAGAGCACTCAGGCAGCTAGGCTCTTGGGTTTTCCTCTACAGGCTCTGGGGTTATGGTGGGTTTGGGGGGAGACCAAGGGATCAGGAAGAGGCGGTAGCAACTCCAGTTCTTCCAGAGCCTCTAATAGTTAATAAAACTGAAACCAAATAAACATACCACCAAACGATCTCCTGACGGCAGGATGATTGACAGGATGATTAAGTCTGCTTCAGACAGACAGAACAGACTGGGAGAGAAGACAAAGACTCCGGTTGAAAATGAATCTCCTCAGTAAAAATGTGATGTGAAAGATTATAATAATAAGTAATGGAGGATGATTCAAAATAGGAAAATAATGAGAATAACATTTTAATGCAAGTTAGCAGACTCCCAGCTACTCATAAAAACATCTGAAACCTCTTTAAAGACTAAGTACAAACTACTGTAGCCATCGTGTCCACATCTGTTATATGAGGATACATTTTACAGTCAGATTTAACGTATAATTAGGAATCAGATTGTAAACATCTCTTTTTTGTCATAGATGTTGCCATCAGCAAGATCATCGACTAATACATTAGCTAGAAAGCACGCAACATAATAACATTTACTCTTTTACTAGTTATGTATATTGTGATATAGGCGTGTTGCTCAACTCGAGTGTTAGGATTGCACTAGGCCCCAGTATCAGAAGCTAGGCATAGCCATCTTTTGCAGGAGGTTCTCAAAGCATTCATCTGCAAAATGTCTTCTGGACCCAGCAGCATTTATCTGATTCAACACCGTACACTTTCAAACTAGGGCAGATGATGAAATATAAAACTGCATATCACTGGAACCTTTATTAGTAATTAGCTAGGAGGGATTCATGTTCTGTTCAAGTGCTTGGATTTTCATGTACAGCTAAGCAAACAGCAATAATATTGACCTTTCTTTACAGCTGATTTTGTTGAAATGTTAAATTCAATATATTGTAAATTCTAGTTTTCACTTTAAAAGCAATTTAGTAAGGCTTCTCAGTCTGTTATCCTCCTTTTCTACCAGCACTTTTCTGATATCTTATGGATGAATGTGTTTTATGCCATGTAGTTGTCTTAAATAGCTATCTTAAGATGGTTACACTAATGGTCTCCCTTGGTAAGAGTTTCTTCTATATGACTAAAATGTAAATGCATATTAGGTTTATTTTCTCCCCACCATGTTATTTGTAACTAATCTCGGGTGGCGTTTCTTGTGCACTGTACCACATCTTTCATTATAGTCTTTCTGCCCAAACTCATTCGTTATTCAACAGTAATGGGCAGTGTGCAGCCCTGCTTCACATTAAATGGTTACCTTTTCTATTTCTGTTATCTGTCACTTTTAGTGCATTGTTGGAGGTTTCGAGTTCTTTGTGCAAGTTGCAACACATTTTCTTGCTGTACATTACAAATCACCATAGCTTCTATATATTCAGGAAAATAGACATCAAATTAGAATAGTGCAGCTTATCTGAACATACGGTATGGCTTCCGCAATACTGTCCCTGTCACATTCACATTCAGTAATCTACTGTATGATTAGATTTCCCATACAGGAAATCAAAGTTTTAATTATAGTTGGATTAACTTGCTGAAACACTCCCATTTTAATTGTTCTTCCATGTATTTGTACATGGGTACGTTTCTATAAGGTAAGAAACTTACAAAGACTGAAAGAAGCAGCCATCATGTGGAAGTATTCAAGCTGTTAGTACAGCAAATCAGAAACATCCCCAAATAGCAGGCAGATGCAGGCATGTTCAGGAGCATCAATCATCTGAGGAGCTAGTGAAACTCCACGCGCAAACACACAAATGTATACAGGCATCCACTCCTCATCGTAAACCTATCCATTCACAAGAAGGTGCGCACTTGCTGAAATGGACACATTCACATCCAGACATTTTAGATGGTCCATCATTTATTTCTATTTGTATGGTACTGTAGTTGTATGTTTGAGCGATTTTGACGGTGCGCGTCCTCTTCTGAGTCTTCTGGGGTAATGGCCTGGATGCATTGTTTTTGCATAGGGAATCTTGGGGTGCAATCATGCTGGGGTATCAGTGGCAACAGGTGCCCGTAAACAGTGCATGTTGAATATGACATCTTGTCCCTGAAGTAAATGATTCGTTCTTGTGCCTTTCAATGAAAACAGAACTGGGTCACATGGAACCTTTTTCATTTTACCAAATGACATGACATGAATAAGAAACCTTAAGCACTTCGAGGAGCGGGGAGTGTCAAACAACGACACCGACATTAGCGCCACGCTGTCGCAATGTCAAATCTTTTACCTGAAACGCCTGCCAGCAAAGCATGAGGGTTAATCTGGCTGTCCCTGTCTCCTCCTACTAACCACTAACAAGTCTCTTGCTAAGTCTCTTGCTAAAATGGCTTGCAGTGCCTGCACCTGGCTTTACCTCAGTCTGCCCCGCCCTCCAGCTCTGGTAATAATGTGGCTATTGTATTGTATATGCATGATTGCCTGGTGTGGAGGTCTGCCTTCGTCTGCCTGTGTCATTAGTGGTTACCCCTTTGTTCTAGAGAATTATCTATCACAGCCATTTTCTGGTTTGAGTTAAGTAGAAAGCACACACCATTTTCTGGTCAGCCTTAGTCAATAGTGACATGTATGGATAGTTTCGCCCTTGTGAAAAATCAATGGTTTTCTGCAACTCCTCTCGGCATCGATTCTAGTAGAGATGGATTGCCTGTACTGTATATTAATATGCATGTTTGGTAAAGCAGAATAAAAAAATCCAGAAAACAGCACTCAACTACAGCACGGTATCGTATACGTCCAGGATTATTCTGATAATTACATCACAGATGATGGTCCTGATTGCAGGACTAAAGCAGTGTTTTTTGCAATGTATTTGTATGTGTGTGCAGGGGAGAGGAGTGTCCAGAACCAGGCTGCCCCACAGCTGTTCCCCAATGGTAAATATGTCTGTTCCTCTGGCTCCTCTCTGGGGGCTCCGCTGACCCCCTGACTCCTGACTGCGCCCCTCCGTCTGCCCACCCCAAAGGGGCGTCATCCCTTTCTGACCCCTGACCTTTGACACCTTCCCACCTTCCTCTTCCTTCTGTGAATGCCCTTTCAATAACAGTGGTGACTGCTCATCGCAAACCACGCCTTTTCAAAACACAGCTGCTATATGAGGATGAAGCCTTTAACTAAAATTAAAACAGAAAAGAGATACATTATAGGGGATGTATTGAATAGTACAATATATATGCTTTAGAATGGACAGTTATCATCAAGCCTCCCTTTCTTATCTAGAGTTAATCCCTGGCCAATCTGTTCTGTCAGACCCTTTCATAAACTTTCTATGCTCCCTTTGAAAGCTGTAAGTGGATGTGCTGGCAGAAGCTGGGCCAAATGAATGGCCTGCCTCAAAGTCCTCAGCCTCTCTCTTCCAATTACTGTGATGGCTCTTTAGAAACAAGCCAAGGCAAGGGCCCGAAGGTTTATTTGTGTTTTGATACAGCTGCTATGAAGGGAATTAAACCTTTTGCTGTGCCGAGCACCTATCCATGGCCGGTTCGGGAATGCTATCACAGAGTATTAATGCTTGAGAGGGAGCCAGAGGCATGTCCATTACTTGACACTCAATGGACCAGGCATTCCCAAACTGCTTTGGCCTTTGACCGCATCTTTTATAAATGAAATGTTTTGTGACCCAATTAAAATGTGATTTTTTCATACACTGTTTACTTTTTTAATTGGACAGATTGGACTGATTTGTCATAATATTTCAATCTGAAGGAAGGTTTTAAATAAATCAAGGAAGATCAGGGAAAAAGTGCAAATTATTTTCTTGGTTGGAAAGAACATTGTCATTGATGGGGTTTCTGGTTCCAGGCTTTTTTACTCCCTAGTCTTGAAAGAAACAGGAAATTCACGTTTCTCAGTCTCTCATATGTCAATCAAATGTATTTTACCAAGCCCTTTTTACATCAGCAGTTGTCACAAAGTGCTTTTACAAAACACCTGGCCTTAATATGTCAGGAATGGGGTCATAATATATTAGCGTATACTGTTAAAAAGTAACCCTCAGATAGATAAACACTGTAATAGACAAAACACAGACTGGATCTCACATAGGCATCCAGCTTTTTGGATGCATATATCCAACTTTTTGGATGCAAAAGATTACAAAATTTGAAAGTAAGTATGTTATGTAAATTTATGCATAGTGTGGAGGCTATATTTGGAGTGTATACTTCCACTTGGAGAAAGTAACAGTTTCGGTTTTAGTTTTTTTTCATGATTCCTCTTAACATTTAAGACGGGGTGCATAGTATACATATAAAAGTCCCTCTTTGCCCATCAGGCCTGATATTAGGATCAATTGAACTGAGGGAAAACCAATGAATTATTAATGCATAAATTATACTGTTATGACCTGACAGAAATGACATGATATAAATCACATTAATTTATGAATGTATAAATTCATCAGACCAGTGTATATCACAGAGATTTATGAATTAATTACAAAGCTCTGAATGCATGCAGAAGAGAAAGCAAAAGAGAGAGTGAATGATTTAGAGAAATAATTTATTTTCTTAGTAGCTTCAGTCTCAAGGTCTTTAAAACAGAAATAAAGTAGTTGTGCCTGAACTAGTAACAGGAAGTTGTTACCGTGGTCGCTCATGCTATCTGCCGAGATTTCAGGGAGCACTTAGAGAGAACAAAGGCCTCCCCTAAAACTGAGCTCAGAAATCAATACAACGAAAAAAGCTTGTTCTCAGGATTGCTTTTAAAGCAGCTGTGGTGGGAGATATTTGCAGACCATTCTCAGGGATTGTTATAATCTTGTGTTTTTTATTATTGAAAAAGCATTCACTACATAATTTCCTTCTTTCTGAATAGCAGTGTACTTTTTTCTAAATAACCCAATTCTAACTGCATGTCCACTGCTAGGTTCAATTGTCAGTCTTTATTTGCTACGTGCATTCACACATACCCGGACATTTCCCCAACGTAATGATGCTGCTTGTGGCAGACAACATATAGGAGCAGAATACAGAACATCTGTGAAGTTGATTTCTATGAATAAACCATGGTTGCTGAGCATCACTGGACATGAGTGCTGAATATATCCCATACCTGACTTTACAGTTGATACATATGCCTTTAACTGACTTTACAGTTGATACATATGCCTTTAACTGACTTTACAGTTGATATATATGACTTTACCTGACTTTACATTTGATACACCAGACTTTACCTGACTTTACAGTTGATATACCTGACTTTACCTGATATTACAGTTGATATACCTGACTACAGCTGACTTGACAGTTGATATACCTGACTTTACCTGACTTGACAGTTGTTATACCTGACTTTACAGTTGATATACCTGACTTTACGGTACATGTTTTTACATTTACAGTCCAAGTATATGCATCCGTCTTAAAGCAGGGATTTGTTTAGCGGTAATAGATGTCGGTGGCTCTTTGTGGCTAGCATCATTGTGTTAATCTCTGTGGGCCAGGTGGCCTGTTACTCAAGGCCACAGCATGTGGATTGATACAGCTCAGGTAGTGTGATATTTGTGTCTTAGACCTGCACTTGTTGAAAAAATTTGTGGGTGTGTCTGTATGTTGGTTGGCTTATCCTCATTTGTCTTTTGTTAATCTCTCCCAATGGTGGGCATTGACTGATATGCCGCTTCGGACTTGTGGCCTATGTCCAATCAAGCTCAAATGTAGTTTTTTGGGCAGCCAGTAAGAGGTATCTGGCCCTATTGCTAATAACCCAAGTTTATTGGTACACTGGGGTAAATTGTCACACTAATGACAAAGTTTTGTTATTGCTTCAGGAAAGCGGGGAACTATATATACAGATGTGCTCATATGTTTGCATATCCAGGCAGACATTTTGCCATTGATTTTGAAAATATGACTGATCATCTTTTTTGAAGGAGATTGTATGAAGCCATTTATTATCACATAATTGGTTGGCTCCTTTTTAAATCATAATGATAACAGAAATCCCCCAAATGGCCCTGATCAAAATTTTACATACCCTTGAATGTTTGGCCTTGTTACAGATACACAAGGTGACACACAAAGGTTAAAATGTCAAATAAAGGTTAATTTCCCACACCTGTGGCTTTTAAAATTGCCATTAGTGTTTGTATATATATAGTGAATGAGTTTGTTAACTCTCATGTGGATGCACTCAGCAGGCTAGATACTGAACCATGGGGAGCAGAAAAGAACTGTCAAAAGACCTGTGTACAAAGGAAATTGAACTTTATAAAGATGGAAAAGGGATTTTAAAAGATATCCAAAGCCTTGCAAATGCCAGTCAGTACTTTTCAATCACTTATAAAGAAGTGGAAAATTTGGATATCTCTTGATACCAAGTCAAGGTCAGGTAGACCAAGAAAGATATCAGCCAAAACTGCCAGAAAAAAGCCTGGTTACAATATGCCCAACAACACCATGACACACCTCACAGCTTCTGGCACACTGTAATTTGGAGAGAAAAGACCTAAATAAAGCTCCAAGGTTACAACCATAAGCACTATGTTTGGGTCAACAAGGCCTATAGTGAACAGAGTACCATCCCCACTGTGAAGCATGGTGGTGGCTCATTGATGTTTTGGGGGTATGGGAGCTCTAAAGGCACAGGGAATCTTGTGAAAATGTATGTCAAGAAGAATGCTGCATGTTATCAGAATATACTGGCAGACAATTTGCATTCTTCTGCATGAAAGCGGCGTATGGGACGCTCTTGGACTTTCCAGCACGGCAATGTCCCTAAGCACAAGGCCAAGTTGACCCTCCAGTGGTTACAGACGAAAAGGGTGAAGGTTCTGGAGGGTCCATCACAGTCTCCTGACCTTAATATCATCGAGCCACTCTGGGGAGATCTCAAACATGCGGTTCATGTAAGACGACCAAAGACTTTGCATATCCTGGAGGCATTTTGCCAAGATGAATTGGCAGCTATACCACCTGCAGGAATTCGGGGCCTCATAGACAACTATTACAAAAGACTGCATGCTGTCATTGATGCTAAAGGGCAATACACAGCATTAAGAACTAAGGGAATGCAGACTTTTGTACAGAGGTTAGTAATTGTTTCTCTTTGTGGCCATGTTTTGTTTTATGATTGCGCCATTCAGTTATGACATACAGTTGAATATGAATCCCATGAGAAATAAATGACATGTCTTTTGCTTGCTCACTCATGTCTGGTACACATGGTACCAAATAGTACATATATTACCAATTCTCCAAATGTACAGGACATTACATCAACAACTACAACTGATTAAAAAAATACTGCACAGATCAGAGCCTACATATTGTGAATAGCTCCAACAGTTTCTTCACAGTTCATTTTGGGCTATAACTGATTCCTCTGACTGGCAACGTGGCTGGTCTGCATCCAGAAAACACAACCCACACACATACCAGAGCCTGTCTCCCTTTTTTTCTCTTTTGGCAAGCCATAATTGTCATAAATATTTCTTTACCCTCTTAACACATGATCATTACTGTTTGGTGTGATTACTGCCTCACTAAGCGTTTCAGAGGCATGTCGTGACAAAAATTGCATCCCCCTGCCTGCCAACACTCTGTGCCTCGCAGACACTGCGCAGTCTGGGAGACACACTGGCTGTGCCACTCACCCCCACTCAGTACCACGGTGATTCGCTAGGAATGCTCTCCCTCTCTCTCTCTCGACTTCTGGACTTTCACTAGATCGTCATTAAATTCTGGTCCGTGACAGCCACAGGCTGAAACCAGTAGCACGCGCTCCTGTCTCTGGGCTCACGGGTTGCCGTGATGCCGCTGTCACCGTCGAGATAGCGTTCCTCCATCTGCAACTGGAGCCGGTGTGCGTCACGCGCGTTTGGTGTGCCTCCCGGCAGCGCGGTGTCCTGTTAGTCTCGGTATCCCCCCGCTGAGATCACTTCTCCGTTAAGACCTGGGGTGGCGTCGGTGCCACGTGCGAGAAGGCCTCTCCGCCCTGCGTCTGTGGTGAGGCGCACCGTCAGTCCAGCTGTTCTGGTGTATTTTATGAGATAGGCTCTTGGGTCTTTAATAGACCTAGTTGGTGAATTAACTGCTGTGGAGACGTGATGATCGGTGTGAGTGTCCACTCCCCCTTGGAGCAAGGTGTTACTTTCCACAAGCATGTGAGGTTTTGTTTTTTGATTCGGCTATTTTACCAGGGTGCTTAAAGCTGTTTGCAAGTGCTGTCATAAGATTGTGATGGGCAGTAAAACCACACCGCGGTCTTTAATGTGCAATCAAATGTCTTCTGCTGTCATTTGAGTGTTCTGTTTCACTGTGTTACTGTCTAGAGATGAGGGCATGAAGCACAGCCGGACAGCCAATCTTCCCTCTCCCCAGTCTGCCTGCCCTCGTCCTCAAATCAATCTTTCTAACGCACGGACAGGCCTGATGAAATTGCTTTTTTATCCCCAAAATGCCTGGAAGCTCTTGACAAAGCCAGGGTAATATTTTTTTTATTTTGACCGCAACTGTCTGGAGGAAGAGCTGCCCCTGTCCTCATGAGGAAGTGTGAGGAAGATGGGAAAGGAATGAGGATGGGGAGTATTTTAACCTATCTTGTCCTGAGACCAGCCAGGCATGCACAGCTGTTTCTCTTGCCTTTATGCTCTCAGGACTCTTATCCACTGTTTTCCATAGTGTGTTTAACTGCTGCATTAACTAACATTGTGTTACCTTGTTCACATTCTTAGTTCCACACATGTGAGCAAACTGCTAGATCCCTTTCATCTCTTTTCATTTTACATCCACAAAGCAAGTACACTAACAGACGTCTTTTAAAAATGGTCTTTAAAAAGAAATTACCTTTGGTTTTAGGAATATTTCCTGAAACTCCAAAATCCCTGTGTGTGTTTGTGTGTGTGTTTGTTTGTGTTGGTGTGTCTCACTGTGAGGTGCGTTTTTCTCTGCAGAGACATGCTCCGTGAACAATGGTGGCTGTGACAGTACGTGTCATGATGCTGTGACTGGTGTTCGCTGCAGCTGTCCTGTCGGCTTCACTCTCCAGCCAGACCGCAAGACCTGTAAAGGTAAACTAGCACACACACACGCACGCACGCACACGTACACACAGTCTCTCATCTCAACCACTCAAAAAACAACTAAACACCTGTCAATCACGCAGTGTCTCAGCCGTGCACACTGTCAGTCACATGCATGAGTGTTCTTACTACTTGACTTAAACCACACTCCATCCTTCATGTTTATCTAAACACTATTATTCTGTCAGTCTTCTCCGCCCTTCTACAGTACCAGCCCTTCATACACATTATGTCGAAACACACACACAAACAAACAAACTCAAACACACACTTTCCATGGGGAGCAGGGACCTGACAGGCTCTAATCAGCGAGCCATTTTGGGCTTGTTGAGGCATCTAAGACTGCTGATCTCTAGTTCCCCAGGCGTGGCTTGCCTGACATCGCCTTGCCATCGCCTTGCCATCCTCCTCAGTCTCCTCTGCTGTGCCTCATCTCTTTGTCAAACACTGCATCTGCCTGCAAGACAAGAGCTCACAAATTAGGATTCTAGAAAGCGCTGAGGTCTTATTAGGATGGCAACACATTAACACAGTACAGTATATTTTTCATGATACCAAAAAACAAAACCCTGCTTTTCTGGGTATTGTTCTGGTAACACATCCTTTTTCAGTATACCCATATGCTGTTGCTATTTTTAAATGCAAATTGAATAATAATTATGCTTTTTTACCATCAAGACCATGAGGGAAAAATTGTTGAATATTTTCTGACTGATAGAAACATATTGTACATATATACATATACATATACATATATATATATATATATATATATATA